>JBAMCL010000228.1:0-276018 GCA_037075165.1 Hirtodrosophila histrioides
AATGATATAATTAAACAAAGTAATTCTATTGTAACACTTGAAGTATCCGGGTGAAGCGGCAGATTATATATTGAAAACTAAACAATTGATTTCTTAATTGTAGCAAGTGACCGAGCTAGACCCGGCGACGCCAATAGGTTCGTTACAAAACCGACGGACACATTCGGCTATTGATGCTGATATATATACTTTGTGGGGTCGGAAGCTTCTCCATCAATGCGTTACACATTTCGTGGCAAAATTATAATACCCTCTGCAAGGGTATAAAGGAATGCCCAAGTCTTTAACATTGGTTATTCGATTTAATGGAACGTTATTGTTATCGAAATTGGGCTTAGAACGACTAAAAGACAAACATGCATTTAAAGTAATTAAGAGGAAGATGATTAGCCAATGGGGAGAAAATTTCTTGAACTTCTGATCGGAACTGCTAAACTAATTTGGCTGGTTAATTCGGAAGCATCAAATTCCCTATTTATAAGTTTGTGTACAAAAATTACACTAGGCCTGGTTCTACGATGAGAAAGAGAAGGAACATTTATTAGTAAAAGTCTACTACGGTAAGAAGGCAAGTGAGTATTAGGATTCCAGTTAAGACCCAGGAGTGCAAAGAGAAGAAATTGTTTTTGAACCGATTCTATTCTATCCTGATGAACCTTGTATTGGGGACACCAAATACAAGACCCATGTTCAAGAATAGGTCGAACAAGAGAAGTATATAGAGTTTTAGTAATGTAAGGATCGTTAAATTCTTTAGACCAACGCTTAATGAAACCCAGGACACCAAAGGCACGATTAACGGTGGAAAAGATATGTTTGTCAAACTTAAGCTTGAAATCTAAAAGGATACCCCAATCGATAACTGACTCAATTCGAACAAGCGGCTTATCATTAATAATATAATTATTTAAAAAGGGCACTCGCCTGTAAAAAGACATTACGTTACACTTACCACAATAAAAACATAATAAATTTACCAGATACCATTCTTGAAAACTGTCAAGATCAGTTTGCAACCTTTGACCAGATAAGAAATCAGTAGATGACAGACAAAGGTTAACATCATCGGCATACATCAGCACCCAAGACTGAATTATGACAGAAGGAAGGTCATTTATGAACAGAGTGAATTATAAGGGGCCAAGCAGACTTCCTTGTGGTACTCCGGAAGTAACTTGAACAGACTTAGAGACAAAGCCTTTGAAATAAACCTTTTGGGTTCTAAGAGTTAAATAGTTAGAAATCAAAAGAATTAAGTTATTTGGAAATCCTAGAAGATGAAGCTTGTGAAGTAAAAGAGAATGATTAACAGAATCAAAAGCCTTACTGGGATTCCAGTAAATTCCAGTGCAATGAGCAGAAATGGTTATTGTTTCGATTCTTTTCTATACTGATGAACCTTGCGTTGGGAACACCAAATACAAGACCCATATTCAAGAAATGGTAGACCAAGAGAGGTATAGAGAGTTTTAGTAATGTAGGGATCGTAAAGCTCTTTCGACCAACGCTGAATGAATCCCAGAAAACCAAAGGCACGATTAGCGGTGGAAGAGATATGCTTATCAAATTATCATTAATAATATATTTATTTTAAAAGGGCATTCGCCCTATAGGCGTTACATTTACCACAATTCAAATTTAATAAATTTACCCGACAACTGGCCTGATAACTGTCTAAATCATGAAACCCATAATGTCCCTTTCTACATCCTTAAATGACTCGACATTTACGTTACATTTACCACAATTGAAATTTAATAAATTTACCCGACAACTGTCCTGATAACTGTCTAAATCATGAAACCCATAATGTCCCTTTCTACATCCTTAAATGACTCACATGTATATTTAAGGCCAGATTTTGACTCAATCTGATCAACAATTCTACCAATAAGGCCTGCACACTTTACGGGTGACACATTATCACACAGCTAACAGCAAACAAAGCAGTTTTTAATATAAAAACACAGTTGTCGACCGATCATTCCTATGATCGCTGTATGTTATACTGGTCCGATCCGGTTCCGACATATCTCTGCCTGCAACAAAAAGAAGGGTCGGTGCCAAATTTCATTACGATAGCCTTAAAACTTAGAGACTAGTTTGTCTAGAAACAGACGGACAGACGGATATCGCTATATCAACTCAGTTATTCATGCTGATTCTGAAAATATATATTTTGTTGGGTCGGAAATGTCTCCTTCTGTCCATTACACATTTCGAGACAAACTTATAACACCCTCTGCTAGGGTATAAAAATATTAAGAATAATCACTGAACAAAATATTGTACAAAAGAAAATAAGCAACCCTATGGTTAGACAACGACCACTGATTTGGACTTACAAATGGAACAACAACAAAAAGCGCAGGCGCGACTACCTAAATTCACAAACGGAATGTAAACAAAAAACACCAACACCAGCAGCACAAATAATGCAAGCGCGGGAGAGAGATTAAACGAGATCGAAATAAGTAAGCACAAAAACAAAATATTTGCAGACAACAATGCAACAGTATGTTATGCTGCAGTTTGTTGTGTTAAGGCACAAAGTATTTAAAATGCACAAACAAAGCACATAGTATTTTAATTATTGTCCACAAATATAATTATATTAATCAAATATAATTAACTACGAGGCGCAAGAAAAATATCACGAGCGTTTGCGAAAGCGTAGCGAATGTTTGCGGGTGCAATTAAAGATCCGGATCAATGTAACAATTTGTTCAGAAAGTGCCTGATACCTATACTAATATTTAAAATATGCCCCGAAGCCTTTTAGAAAATGGATCTCTTAATTTTTTTCATTTTTTTTATTATTCTTTTTCTTTGTTACTATTATTTAAAATGTTAAGCAAAATATATGAATTCATTAATTGTAATCCTGCCAACCTACTTGTCCTTCATTACAGAAGTAATCCACGAGTCCCTTTCTTATTTGCTCGGCAGCACCTCGCGCTCTGACAGGTGCAAAAAGATTCGAAATCTGTTTGCCAAGATTCCAAACGCTTTTTCCAAAAACATGTCGTTCAAAAGTTGGCTTTCTTTGCCATTGGTCCTGTGCGAAAAGGGTTTCATTATATGCGGTCCAAGAGGGAGATCATCATTTGCAACCATTTCATGTGGTAGCTTTCGGTCATTTCCAATCATCGTATCCACTGCGAACTTGTTTTTATCATAATCCAGAATCTGAGCTGGGCCACTCTGCATTAAAACTCCACAATTGTGGCACCGTCCGTTGCATCTCCGATTATTATTATTATAGGGGCACCCATGGCATAGTGATATTGGCGCTTGTGAACGCGGAGTGTGGGTTCGCATACATAAGAGTATACATAAGAAGGCCAACGGACAAGCTCGGACAAAACTGGTGTATTCTTGGCATCCTTCCTCCGGAGTACAAAGGGCATCCGCCGAGAGCTGGGGCACCTCTGATAAATCTCTAGGATACCGACAGGGCATTTTCAAAAGAATCAACGGCCAAGCCTGGTCGAACCTGAAGTATCCCTTGTGTCTGTCTCCAAAGGAACCCGACAGTTAAACCGTATATATGGTGGAGTATGTTCGGCGAGTCTCAGGGACGACAATAAGAAAGCCGCGCAAAATGAGACCGGGAACAAACCAGGTGGAATCTGGGATATCCTCGAGACTCTGCGGAAAAAGACAGAGCGTAGACAGACAAATATCGGTGGACCAAATCGAGCAGGTAACTACAGGCTTAAACCGGACTTGAGCCACTCGCAGACCTACGACCAGATATGGGCATACCGCGACACAATTGTGTGATTTAAAACTCATCGTCTAAATGCAAGTGTTTTTTTTTCACTAGTTTTCAAGAAGAAGAAGAAAAAACTCGCGAGTTTAAATCACCGTCTAAATGCAGACATACACAGACACAAACACAAAGACGCACACACACAAGCGACAACTCAATCGAGGCATATTTTAAGTGGCGGCTGTGCTGCTTCTTCCCCTCGCTCTGCAGTACTGAATCTTGTTTGTTCAATAAATTCAATGTTATTTATCTGAACGATTTCGAAGGTACAAATTACAGAGAATGAAGCAGATAATACTAGCAGGAACTGCCTTAAAAACTAGCGGAGAGTTACCTTTGCACTATGGGCAAAATCGATATTTTCGGCATTAATAGAAAAATTGTATTGTTCAGAATTTGATTTCTGTTTTGGGGCTTGGAATCTGAATACTCAAGATAAGATAAAGAAATTTTTTAAAAAATTTTGCGGACGTCCCTTTATGTTTGACAGATGATCTAAGGCAGCTCATTCAGAGTTTCTTTGTTCATTGAAAATGCGCACGAAATTTCTTACGACTTTAAACGTGAGTCAACTTTTATGTGTAAGCTGTTGACATATGGGCATTTCCACAGAAAGGTCCACCGTGACCGAAAAATTAAAATACATCCAAAAATTTCTTTTAAATTTTATTTTTACAGAGAAATGTCCAAAGTTTATAAAATCGAAGTGTTCAAGGCTTTTCTTAGTTGCAATGCGAAGAAATCGTCCTCTAAAGTTGAAGCTCATGTTTGGTTCAGCTTTGTTCATTTGTAAGACCATCTTCTCTTAAAAATCCACTTTTCTAACATTTATGATGCAGGTTCACTCTTATCGCAAAAATCTTGTGAAATGAACAAATAACCATAGAAAAATGTAAGAAGAGCAAACAGATATCAATTAACAGCAAATTTTTGATTTGCTTTTAATTATTTTCTAACGTAACGTAACGCTACCGAAATAAGCATTTAGTCTCCCTAAATCTGCGCTAGTGATCCAAACTGCGCGAAATTTTAAATTTAAACCAAGGTTTGCAATATAAAGTGAATATAATAAAATATCGAGGCTAGACGAAATATTGAATTTTTTGTAAAATTTCAAAAGTGCGTAACGTCACGCCATCGTACATTCTTCTCTTGCATATGGGCATATTCATTGAAAGTCCATCGGGACCGAAATATTTAAATTGATCCAAAAATGTTTGAAAGCGTATTAAATTAAGTTGATGTTAATATTGGACCCGGAATAAGTGTATTATTTGTGTTGAATAAGTTTTATAAAACAATCATTACTTAAAATTATACCATGGAAATTTATGTAACGTCACGCCATGTAACGTAACGCGACCTACTACCAAAATAAAAAAAAAAACCAGAAAAGATTTTTCAAAACTATAAATTGGAAAATTAACATACATTAATCCAAATCATACAAAAAATAAAATTATGCCAAAAGGCTTGCTCACTTCGCTTAATTTTGCTTGCTTAGAACTTCAAGTCGAAACCAACTTCCGTTTTTCGTAACGTAACGCCATCGCCTATTTTGGCTTATATCTTTTAATCGGAATGTCCGATTGCTTTCATCCCTTTTGGCCAAATATAGTCCAACTGAATTGCTACTCAGATATAAAAAAAACCTTACACAAATATTACGTTCTTTAGGTGTTTTGTCATATTTTGTCGTACGAACGTAACGTAACGCCATTGTGGAAATGCCCATATGCACAAATATGGAAAAAATTAATCAAGGTATCAAAATATATTTTTAATAGACAATATTCAGTACTTATGTTTTTTATTCAATTGTTCAATGTGTTGTTGATGTGTATTTTAAGGTAAAAGTTAACAATTGTATGTGTGTTCTGTGGAATATTACTTTTGAGTCTGCAAAGATCGAGGCGATCTGTAAGTTAACATATCTTCAGTAAACTGTATTGAATCAAGTGTAATTTATAACTTTTGCCCGTTTTTGCCCCTATTCTGGAAAAAACACATGTTGCAGTCGGGTACGAGGTACTGCTTGAAGTTTGGCCCAGCAACAATCGCCAGGCAGACGCCGTAAAATCAAATATATTTTAAATTTAAAGTTTAGTTCAAGCGAGCATTTATGTTTTCATAGAAGTAAAGCAATATAATTTTTTGAACGACAAAAATTAAACAAAAAATGTGAGAATGATCTAGATGAGTACACTATCTACTACTCTAATACTACCTGACTACATCACTGCCTGTACCCAGGACTAAAACTTTGAAACACATCTTCGTACACGTCCACATATATACATGCATACACCAATACGAACACACACATGCGGAAGTTCTGTGCAGCACACGTAACGCATTTTAAGTGGCGGTAGTGCTACTGCTTCCCTCCACGCAGCAGTACTGAATCTTGTTTGTAGAATAACTTCCGTGTTTATTATCCGATCGACTTGAAATTTGGACAGTAGAATAAGAGTTACGAATGTAATATACATGCCAAATACCCATCTTAAAAATGTTTGCTGTAAATGGTTTTATTCGAATTGCAGGGGAGCGGGAGGCATATCTGAGATCCGAAATATACCTTACCTGCGCCTACTAAAGATGAACCTACATTTAAAATTTTGTGTCTCTAGCTCTAATAGTTTATGAGATATTGAATTTGTTTCCTTAGATGTACGGGGAGGTGGTGAAAGGGTGTTCCAATTTGGTTCAGAAAAAAAATCAAAATTCTACTAAATTATTACTAATATACATATCAAATTTAAAAACTCTAGCTTTAAAATTGTAATTAATGCCAAAAAAAATCGACTTTTTGCCCATAGTGCTTTGATAGCAAACTAAATTTTGCATCACATGTAAAAAAAACACAGTAGATAAGTGATCTATGGCATAGCCGTAGCATAGCCGGAAAATCGTGGGGCACAGCGCCCCGTATAATAAGATGGCTATACCTAATTATAGTTGGGCCGATGCTCACTTACGGAATCATCACCTGGGGGAACAGAGTACAGCTCGTCACCGTGCAACAGCACGGTGCAAGTAAGTGTGTTTCCCGCAAAGTACCGAGGTTCTTTTTATTTAGCTTTTAAAATTATTATGAAGCAATTTGCATGAAGACTTCACGCTTTCTCCGACCGTGGGCGTGCATTTCTCAAAATCTGTAGCACATGTGTCGTATTAATTAATATGAGGTGCTTTAAAAATGACTTTCAAAATACTCAAAAGTTTGAAAATTAGTTTGAAGTCAATCGAACGTTAATCAAAAACCTTTCATACAACAGTATTCCGAGAATTTTCCACGCTCGTGGGTGGAATCATTTAAATTTGGTATTGGTGTATGCTTTTATCATAGATGGAACCTACTGTGAAAATTTCAGCATTGTAGCTGTTACGGTTTGGGCTGTGCATTAGATTATGAATCAGTCAGCCAGTCAGTCAGTACGAACTCTTTTATATATGTATATAGATTATTATTATCAATAAGTATGAAGTCAAGACTCTCTTTAAATTTTGGTTACGGTATATTTTTGTATCATTCCATTATATTTTGTATTGCTAGTTTGGTATACTTGTGAACAGTGAGACCACATCAAACAATACTAAAATCTCATTATCGTCTGTTGTAGTGTTTGTTAGTTAACTTTTTAACTGTATTGCATTATGAGTTTATATTTTTCTGACGTTGGATTTTGCTAAATTGTAGCATGGTACGCTTGTGGAGGCTGCTATCGGTCTTATTGGTGGTTTGCCATTCTTGTATTTTGAGAGTCCGCATATATTTGCTGCATGTTCTCCTGAACATTACAGTTTTGATTTTAGTCGCCAGTCAATACGATTTTCTTTTTGGGGGTCGTTTAAATTTGCATTGATGTTCTTTATTATTTGTTGTGTTGGGTCCCTTCTCATTGTTCTGTAAGTTGTTTTGTCTAATAATAAGCCAATATTTTGATATGGTAGTCTTTTTTATACATAACTAACTACTATCTTATTGCCCTTGTCTGTGTGACTGTGTTTAACAACTTTCCTTGTTATTTTGGATATATTTAATACTAGCTATTAAAACTCCAGCCTTGCCCGCGAAATATTTACATTAAAATGCATTATGTTGAGTATAACACCACGATTTACCCGCACGAGGGGTTCTTAAATAGTTGAGCCACAAGCCAAATGATCTTGTGTAGGGCTATGAAACTGTCTTTGAAACTGATCTAACTAATCAAATAATCTCACTCTTTTGCCCTTGACCCCCATTTTTTTTTTTTTTTTTTTTTTTGTGGTGTTTATTTGGGTATTTATATATTATTATAGTATTAAATAAACAAAATAATAAGATTAAATTAATTTTTTCGGTTTCATTTAGTAGTTGATATGTTGCAATGTTTGTTAAAAATAATTATTGTTTAGTTATAATGAAAAATTATTTACAAAAACATTATATTGGTATCATTGAAAGGAAAAAAAAAAATAAAATAAATAAATAAAAGAAAATTAAAAAAAAAGAAAGGAGAGGAAAGGATAGGAAATGAAAGGAATGAAAGGGTTTGACATGAGTCAATTTTGTTGATTCAACCACCGGTATTGTGTGTTGCTGCTAATCTCATCTCTTTTTGGAATGCTCGTGTTATGTCTGAAATCTTCTGTGTTATTAAGATGCATTTTTTTGTTTGTGGCTCTTCTGTATTGATGGTAGAAAACTGGTATTCCGTGTTGGTTTTGTATGTGTCCATGTGTATCTAAAATTAGAAAAGCTTCTGGTGGGATGAAGCCGCTTTTTAAGCATTCCAGGATGTATATTTCATTTGTATAATAAGGTCCAAATATCATGCTGTTGGTTGTACAGTTCATGCAATTTACTATGTATCTCCTGATAAGGTTAATAATAAAGTTGTCTATTCGGTTTATATAAGCTTCGTCATACAGTTTTTTGTTGGGGTAGAACTTTAGGTAGTTGCTTTCAGAGGTCCTGTGCAGCAATGTGCAAGATCTCAGGCATTTTCTTTCAAAGCTTCTCAACTTCTCCATATACGCCGGCGAGATGTTAAACCAAATTGTACATCCATACGTCAATATAGGTCTTATAAGTGTTTGGTACATTATAATTTTGACTTTCGGTGTGACGTGTTTGGAATAAAATAGTTTTCGGTAAATTTGGAAGGCTCTTCTTGCTTTTTCCAATTGAATTTTGATGTGGTCATTTTCCTGCCGAAATGATTTTCCAAAATCATATTTGAGCATTTTTTTAAAAATTTTTTAGTCTAGTTTTGAAATTGAGTTTGAAGCCAATTGCAAGAAAAATAATTCAATTCAAGAAAAAAGTTTGCGAACCATTTTACTCCCGTTGTTTTGAATCTCAAAGTATCGCCTTTTGTTATTAGCTTTGGATATTAGTATGAAGTCATTAGCATGAAAAACAAAATTTCTGCATTACAGAGTTCACCACTTTTCTGACCGTTGGCGTGCATTTTCCAATGTGTAGAGCCTTGAAAATCAGTTTAAAGCACGTCGAACGATAATCAAAAAATATTTATGTAACAGTTTTTGTTTATTTTCTGACCATGGGGCTAGATTTTCAAAAATCTTTTAGCACCGAACCGGTTGAAGTATGCAACTTAAATTTATCGATACATCGTATATTATGAATATGTTATAAGTTCATCTCTATCTAACATATGTTATCGCCTCTTTGCCTCTTATAGCCTGTTTCCACGACAGCCAAAATATGTAACATTTTAAAAATGTGGATGATGGTGTTTCCACGGTCAAATGTGAAACGGTATATGAATTTGCCATTCGCCCGAAATAAATCAGCTGCTTGATTTGTTTTGATGCAATTTTTTACGAAAAGTGAAAAATATGGCAAATAATGGCAGAATAGTAGTAGAGGCAAAGTTGCATATCAATAGGCAGATAGTTGCAATAAGTTTGTACAATTTAGATCCATTGGTGGATGACTGGGATGCGGAGATGGCAGAAATTTTCAATGAAATTGCGAGTGCGCACCTGTGAAGTTCACAAATTTCACTGCTCCCAAAAGGCGGTGTACCTTGTCAAAATGTTACTATTTCGAAGGTGCACCTCCGGATAAACCTTCCCGTTTAACCTCATCCTTAATAAATACAGAAATATTAAGATATAAGCAATTTACATTTTATTTTAAAAATAAATTTTGGCGCACAATTCGTCATTGTTTACATTTTCCCCAGTTCATCGATAAACATCGTGAGTTCGATAAGAAAAAACTAAAAAATGCCGGGGCGAATGGCATCATATTTAAAATATGACGAATTCGTCATTTTTTTTCTTATGGGATTTTCTACAGGAAATATGTGTCATATTTCCCAAATCAAAAATATGACGAAAAATGTGAAAATATGATGTCGTGGAAACAGGCTATTACTCTTAATAAATCGTTCGTCGAGTTCACATCGTGTGTTCTTATTTTACAACAATAAGTTCGATATCCCTGTGCAGACAAGTCTCTCTAGTATTTTTATATACACCCAACAGAACCAATTATGATTATGTATAGAAACTTGAAAATGAGTTTGAAGTCAATCACTCGAAATATTAATTAGCCGAGTGCCAGACTTTTTCACCAATTTTCCGACCGTAGGGGTGAATTTTCCGAGATCGGTGATACATGTGTCGAATTATGTGCTTTGAAGATGAGTTCGAAGGTAATCGGACAATAATCAATCATTTTCCGACCTTAAGTCCCAGGTTTTTGGGCACCATCTCTTTTATAATTTTATGTAGAGCCTTGAAAATGAGTTTGAAGCCAATTACATGACAGTTAAAAATGTCGAATGCCGGAATTTTCCACCAACTTACAAAGTTTTTATTTATTTATGACATGGTATAATTAAAACGGCGAACATCTTATAAATAACACTATCCGCTCGCAAGCATGACATCAATAACAAATGATCACCGACCGGCCGTGGCTCCAGAATATATGACGCTCCCAGGGAGAGCATCAATAAATACACGTTTTAATCGAGAGTATGTTGAGATCTCTCCTGATTATTAAATTCTTCACAAGAGTCGGTTCCATAGATGTCATACGAAGTCAATTTTTGAATGTGAAGAACTTTGAAAATGATTGTGAAGCTGATCCGACTAAAACTAGACATCGCACATCGAACTCAGCCTTAAATTTTCTGCTTGCTTGCACTGCCGTTCAACTGTTTGATGCATATGTGTGTATGTGTGTATGCGTATGCGTATACAAAGATATGCCTAATAATCGATATACTCGTATGGGGCATTCTTGTGCTCTTTAACGGATATTATGTAGTTCATTAAAATAAAATATACATACCCAATTTTATAATAATAAATTTTTTTAGTTTTTCAGAAGGGATTGGAATGTCGGACACTTATAAGAATTGTGTATCACAGCCTCCAAATAAAAACGAACCAACAATGGAAAAAAAAAATGTTTATGAACCATATAGTCGAAACTTAGATGTGCTGGTGGAAATTCAATTTATGAAAATTCGGTTCTCTTATGATACTTATCCCACACACTCGATTTATTCATCTCGACAAGTTTTAGTGATTTCGGAAATAGAGATACGGGACCGCTTACTCTCTTCAGATATTAATAAGCTTCTTTATCACCCTAACAAAAGCAGCATTCCACAGAGAATAGACGAAAATATGATTACTATAAAAGCGCTAAATGTTCGATCAAAGTTAAAAAAAGACAGAACAGAAGAATGCTCATTAAATGTCTCAATTTTGCCAATAAAACTTAATATTGACCAAGACACTTTAATTTTTTTGGAGGAATTTTTTTCTGCCATTTTGAAAAGGTCTACAATTGTGGATTCAATAAGTAAAAATAATGTGGAAGAAACTATGGCCGATCGTGATATACCTGTAATGGTCGTAAATGAAATATCAAGTGATTCACATGATTTCAAATTGAAGAAAAAAGAAGATCAAAATCCAAATAACCCTACTGCGTTAAAAAATATGGAGTTCGGAGAAGGCTCTTCTGCAAATGAGGACTATCCAATTTACTTCAAAGAGTTTATATTTAGTCCTGCTTTGCCGATATGTTTTGACTACCATGGTCGACGGATTGAACTTTCCCGAGGGCCAATAACTGGTCTAGTAATGGGACTTGCACAGCTACAGGGCTCTGGAATATGTTTACGTGAAGTTATAAATCGGTAAGTTTAAAGTAGTTTTAGTGTAAACTAAAGCTGTAACTTCTGTCTTAATCCTATGTTTTTCCATCACCCTCTTTAAGAATGAACAAATTTTTCCACAAAATGTTTTTAGTTATCATCAGTTTTGCATTTTAAAACAATTAAGAATGCTCTCGTCTAATATGCCTATTGTACTTCCTGTACAAGTCAGAAACAGCTTGCTTTCTATTAAGTTAATACGACTGCATTAGCTTAATGGCGGTATCAGAGAAGTTGTACATGCTATTTAGCTCTATTAAATGGATGTCCTGGCTGATGGTATCAAAAGCCTTACTAAAGTCAAGCAGTGTCAGGAAAGTTATACTATTATCCATTTCCCTTCGGATGTCTTCTACTTCTTTGATCACAGCAGTCGTACAACTGAGAATGTCGAAGTTGTTATGGCAGCATTGAATAAATACGTCAAGTGATTATAAATGGCAGCAATTTAAAAAAAAAAAATTTGAATTAAACCATCCAAACATCCAAGCATTCGATTTAATTTGCAGTATAGCTATCAGTATAGAAATCACATTGATTTATACAAACAAAATCAAAACGAAACAAATACTAAATCCACGTCATTATTATTCACAGGTTTTGCATTGCCTATTCCCAGGTTTCTTATCTCTTTCCTATTATTTACTTCTATCTTTCCTATTAATTGGCAAGCCTCTCTTGTACTTGTTTCAGCTGCTGTTAAACATATTTATACATACACTAGCTGGTAATACCTCGACACTTTGCATTATGTTGAATTTGACTACTTTTGTCAACCATACCTCCCGTGGAGGTAGGAAACTAAATAGTTGAACCAAATGCTTAATGATTTGCTGTGTAGGGCTATGGCAATGACTTTGAAGCCGATTTAACTAAACAAATCTCACTAATTTGACTTTAAGTCCCTTTTTCTGCCTGTGCCGACGGGTGGGCGTATTCCTTTAAAATAATTTTGCCTAAGTTTGTCTCTTACACATGCACGCACACATACACAATACACGCATACACGCACACATTTTAAGTCGTGGCTGTGCTTCTTCTTCCCCCCCTCGCTCCAGTACTGAATCTTGGTCGTTGAATAACTTCCGTGCTTATTATCCGATCAACTTGAAATTTGGACAGTAGATTAAGAGTGACCGAAGTAGTGTACATGCCAAATCCCAAAGCTATATATATCTTTAAAACTGTGGCTGTAAAACGTTTTGATCGATTTGCGGGGGAACGGGGTAAGATATCAGAGATTGGAAACAAACTTGATCTGCGTATGGTATAGAGGAACCTACATTCCAAATTTGGTGTCTCTAGCTCTTACAGTTGCTGAGATCGACGCGTTCATATAGACGGACAGACAGACGGACATGGCCAAATCGAAATCTCTTTTGATGCTGTTCAAGAATATATATACTTTATAGGGTCGGAGATGTCTCCTTCTGCCTGTTACATATTTTGCACAAATCCAATACCCCCTTTTACCCATTTTATGGGTACAGGGAGTAGAAAGGTACATAATTAATTAATAAATTCAAGTGATGTAAATTAACTAAATCGTAGTATAACAAAAATAATTGACTCCATCAGTAGCGGGCCATCTACCGTAGATTGATAGCAAAGTATAAGCAGAAGCTGAGAGACATATTGGTTATGTCAATTTTAGTCGCAATTTTAAGTTTTGGGGCCAAGACAGTGAGATTTATATAAAACGCATTTTATTTTAAACTATTAATAATAATAGTAAATTTTTGTTGTTTTCCAACTCTATACTCACTACAGTGTTGATATTAGATATAAATCAGATCAACAGCAATTGCCTTAAATCATAGGCAGTGATAAGAGACATAAGCAATATGGCGATTCCAATCACACTTATTAGTTTTAATGCCGTGAGGGCAATTCAAAAACGTTGTTATGCAGCAGCTGACGCATTCCGAGATTTTCTTATAGTTCCCGATATATATTTAACCATTTTTTTCGATAGTTCTATCTAATTATATAATAACATGGTAAATGGTACTGTAAAAATTGCAGGCTTCTAGCATCTACCGTTTGGGCTGCCCAAATGTCACCAGTTAGTCAGTCAGGTTGAACTCTTTTATATATATACTAGCTGGTAATACCCCGGCCTTGCCCGGCGAAATAATTAGAAAAAGTCCATTATTTTGAATTTTACTACTTTCGCCAACCATAAGAAATACACATACTCAAAACTAAATAGTTGAGCCACGTGACTAATGTTTCTTGGGTAGGGCTATGAAGACGTCGTTGAATCCGATCTAGCTAATCAAAATATCCCACTCATTTGACTTTGACTTTGACTTCCATTTCCCGCCCGTGGCGACGCGTAGGAATGGATTTTCTAAAATCATTTACAACTGAGTTTGAAGCCAATCGCATGAAAACTAAAACTAAACTAAATTTTCTGATCATTAAAAAATCGCTGATACACGTGTCGAATTATTTTACGTGAAGAGCTTGGAAAATGAATTTGAAGGTGATCGGACTAAAATTAGACTTTCGCTCATACAACCTTGAGACCCCCATTTTCCACCCATGGGGGTGGATTTTCCGAAATCGGTGAAATAAGTGTTAAATAAATTTTTGTGTAGATCTTTGAAAATGAGTTTGAAGCCGATTGGATGGTAAACAGAAAAGTTTCATACAACAGTTTCCGCAATTTCCACGCTTGTGGGTGGAATTTTCCAAAATCCCGTCTTAGTGTGCACTTACATTATAGATGGAACCTAATGTGAAAATTTCCGCATCTTAGCTCTTACGGTTTGAGCTGTGCGATGATTGTCAATCAGTCAGTCAGCATGAACTCTTTTATATATATAGATATGGATATATATTTTTGGTATATTGGTATATAATGGTATTTTTACGGATTTTTGTGATCTTTTTTGGTATATTTACATCGAAGCGGACTTGGGGACAACGGTCCTCATTGAGGAGGGTAGTCCACAAGGACAACCTCCGTTAAAAGAGAAACTTTAAAATTTTTCATCTACGAGTGCTTACATTTAAATTTAATCAACGCTCTAGGATTACCTTGGTAATGCTTTCAATACTGAATGCGACGGCAGCATGAATAACGGACTACACCCAAGCGGACTACATTCCCATTACAGACGGCGACATTTTATTGTGGGACCAGTACGGGTACTTACGTCACACAACCAACCTGACAGAACACAAAAGAATGACTGACGATGCGATGAGGTTGACGGTCATGTTCCCGCCGTCTCATTTAAAGAAGCTGTTAGCAATAGACACAGGGCATGTACAGGACATGCTATCGGCCCTCGATATACACCATCGTAGGGTAAGAAGCCTAGATTTTCTGGGGACAGCCCTTAAGGTTGTGGCAGGCACCTCTGACGCGGACGACCTGAGACAGATAAAATTGACACAGACGCAGCTGGCCACTGCAAGCAATAGGCAAATTTTAATAAATTCTAGAAATCAGGAGAAAGTCAACCAGCTGACAGACACTGGACAAAATTCTAAAAGTGGCAAAGGAAGCACTGACCAAATCACAGGGACTACCGTACCGACATATTCAAAGAGTTTAACATTAAGATCGTAAAAAAAATATAAATAATCTCATCATACAGTATCCTATAATAACCAAGTTGTGCAAGAAAATAAAAATTTTTCCAGTCGTCCACAATGCTACGGTTAGGCAGCTACAAGACAACTTGATGGCCGATTGCTATGGTCAAATGTTGGCCGTGACAAACTGTTCACAAACGGCAACAGCCAAATTCTGCAAGCAACCTGAGGGCAGCAGTTGCGCACAATGCCTCCACTCTGAGGCACAGCTCATTGTCAAACGCAACCAAGCCACCTCGATCCCGTCACTGTGGTTGATGTCAGCATCATCATCGTAAACGACCGAGGCGCCACTCTTGCTTATGACGACTTCTCTGAGGTGAAAATTGACGTGACGAGCCTTATCACGTTCAACTCATTTGCCATTATCAACGGAACCCGATACACGAACCGTAAAATCATCCACAATCGGTTCCCGGTAGTGGCAGCATCCCCGCTACTAAATATCATCGGCCACGACACCATACTCAACCTCGCGTACATCCACCGCCTGATTGAAGACAACCTTAACTTCATCAATGAAAAAGTACACGAGGCGCTAACGCTGCAGTTTTCGGGCAGCGACGGCTGCCTGACGTCAGCATCAGCTGCATGGTTGAGGGCTAGCTTTAAGTTTGATGCATTGTAATAATTTACTTTTAGTTTTTTATTCAACAAAGCGAGGCGTATCGCCCGCTAATAAAGTTTATAAATTCTAACTCTCACGCGTTCCCCTTTATTGGGAACTAATTTATATAATTTATAGGGTCGGAGATGTCTCCTTATGCCTGTGACATACATGGTACAGGGAGTAAAAGTAGGAGTCGGCACGACTGAAGAACTGCGTTTGATGAAGTTAGAAGGATATTACTAATATCCGATTGGCAGGCATTGGTTTTCAATAAGATCTTTTCCGTGAGCCAAAATCTTATGAACAGTGGGGGTCAAAAGTTTATGGGAATACTTTTCCTTCATTATTTCGACAGTTTCCCTTGTATATTGCACCATTAATCCTTTACTTGCAGTTCAAGATATTTAATATTACATTCAGCATTTTTGTGATTTCATGCCAAACTTAATTTCGTAGCACAACTCGAAAAATTGCGTTTGCAATTGATAAACAACTGATAAACTAAATATTGCAATTAACTGGTTTATCTATATATATAAAAGAGTTCATGCTGACTGATTGGCAATCATCGCACAGCCCAAGCCGTAAAAGCTAAGACGCTGAAATTTTTACAGTAGGTTCCATCTATGATGAAAGTGCACACTAAGATGGGATTTTGGACAACTCCACCCACAAGCGTGGAGAATTGCGGAAACTGTTGTATGAAACTTTTTTGTTTACCATCCAATCGGCTTCCAACTCATTTTTAATGTTCTATGGGGAAAAATAATAGAAGCGGTGGTCAAAGATTTTGGAATATCTACCCCCAAAGTCGGAAAATTCGTGGAAAGCAGTTGTATTAAATTAATTATCGTCCGATTGACTTCTAACTCATTTTCAAACTTTTCTGTTTATCATCTAAATATTTTGAAACAAATTTTCAAAGCACCTCACATTAAATAATTTTACACATGTGCTACCTGTTTTGATAAATGCACGCCCACGGTCGGAAGAGGTGTGAAGTCTGGAATTCAGTATTTTTGTTTTTCATGCGAATGGCTTCATACTAATTTCCAAATATATATACAAAAACCACAGTACTTTGTGGGCAATACAACGGGATCAACTATTTAGTTTCTTACCCCCACGGGATGGAAAACTGTAATACGCTATTTATGTGTATTTCTTACGGTTGACGAAAGTAGTCAAATTCAAGATAATACATTTTAATCTTAACATTTCGCCGGGCAACGCTGGCATTTTTCCAGCTAGTTTAAATATGATTAAATAATTACTAAACAAATATACAAAAATTAAGAAAAAAATTTAAAATTTTGAATTTGATTAATAATAACACAAATCGAATAACTGACTTTTCATTAATTTCGCTCTTTTCTGCTAAACAACGCCGCTTATGAACTGCAGCAAAAGATCTTCAAATGCTTCGCACGCAAAATACCGCCAAGTACCAGGCAAACAGAAAAAACAGTAGTAAGAAAGAACAAAACATTACGGGAGTCACAACAAAGATACACAATTATGCACAACTATAGCAAAACAACCCCCAAACCTGAAGCAGAGCTCTGTAAGTGTTTTGCATACAGGCGACCAGCGAAAACAGTAGCAAGAAAGTACAAAACCAAAGGGAAACGCCCACGAGTTGTGGCAATCGCAACTCGAAAAACACTCAAATTGGGCAACTGAGTTGACTGTGTATGGGTTACATTAGGAGCAATGTCGACACTGTAGCATTACTAACTGCAATAAGAATAATGTATGTATGTATATGAATGTAAAGCGAAATGTTTGTTAATTAATTATGTATGTAAATGTTTTTATATGCATGCAGACACCCTGAAGAAGGCGTAAAAAACGCCGAAACGCGTAGGAGGACAATTTTAATAAAGAATGCGATTGTTCTTATGAAAATGAACTACAACGGCCTTACTAACTTCCTATAAAAAACACAAAATACTGCTCAATATTGATATTTTGAAAAACGTAAATGTTTTAATAATATAATAATTGTCTACTAGTCGATCCTATAACAACCAGATGTTATACTTGTAGTGATCAGTTCCGGCCGATTTGACATAAATATACTATGTACATATATTGTCTTCAGCAAAAAGAAGCATCTGTGCCAAGTTTTTCACGATATCTCCAGCTCTTTGTATAGAAAGACGGACATCATTAGTACGTCTCGGCTATTAATGCTGATCAAGAAAATATATACATTGTCCTGACGACAATGTCTGCTTTAATTACATATTTCGAGACAATATAATAATGCATATGAAATGTTCGAGACAAAATAATAATGCATATGAAATGTTCTAATTATAATCTATTTTTCAATATTTTAGGCGAGGACTCTTAGGATGGAATAAATTGTTTGAATTTGTATGTAAGGAATGGCTAAAAGATATAAAAAGGAATCAACTCCCAAATATTTTAAGCGGCATCGGACCAACTAATGCTGTCCTTCAATTATGTAAGTATTCTCATTTGGTCAACAATGCCTACTTACTACAATTTAAATGGTTAGGATATTTTAAAATAAATGTATGGTATTGACAAAGACATTTTAAATAAGAAGTTGTCCAACGCAGAACAAAAAAATGGCATAAGGGAACGCTTGTTTTTCGTAAAACCGCTCTCTGGGCTCGAAATGATAGCGCAATCGGCCGCAATACTTTGAGAGCGTAAAATGATAAAAAAAATAGAATGCGGTGCCAGCCTCACCACGTATTGATAATAATTTGCACACAATTCAAAACTCAAATGCAATGCAATGAGATTAGGGCGCGTATGTTTATCTACGCACTTGATTTTTTTCATAGTTGCTTTGTCTCACTCTACGATTTTATGTTTTGCTTTGAAGTGTAGATAACACTAGGGAATTATGCGCATTATACTACAACTTTTTAAGTCAACAAGGAAACACCACAACGAATCGCGGAGCTCCTTAGACGAAGGATCTGGTATCTGGGGAAGACCCGGGAAGCCAGGTGTAGTAGACTGTGAATTTTGAGATAAGTATGGTGATCGGCTGACGGTTTAAGACCAAGCCGATTTTTGGTTTGCAAATGTGTAATGGACAGAAGGAGACGTATATATATTCTGCATCAGCATGAATAGCCATATATTCTGCATCAGCATGAATAGCCGAGTCGATATAGCGATATCCGTCTGTCCGTCTATTTCTATGCGAACTAGTCTCTCAGTTTTAAAGTTATTGTATTGAAACTTGGCACAGACCCTTTTTTTTGCTGCAGGCAGTACATATGTCGGAACCGGTTGGATCGGACCACTATAACATATAGCTGCCATAGGAATGATCGGTCGACAACTATGTTTTTGTATGAAAAACATTTTTGTTTATGAATGTATCCTTACCAAACTTTATCAAACAGAGTCTCTAGAGAGTTTATACAATCTGACCAAAATTTAATCAAAATCGGACCACTATATCACTATATCAAACGTTTTGTTTATACCAATATTGTATCCAAACTAAGTGAGAGTTTTATTATACTTCAAATAGTTTCCTATAATTTGATCAAAATGGACAAAAATTAAGTTTTGTATAAAAATTAATTCCTGCTAGGGTATATAGCAGGGGTGCCCAGCCCATTGCTCATCTGGCTCATTTTGTTATTGTAATTTCTCTTAGGCATAGGCAGCAATGAGACTATACATGCACGGCTCTATTCATAAGCTAATGCATAATACAAGAACAATATTGCGTGTACCCTTTCTTATCTCTTTTCGCTGGCTGTGCTCATGAGCAAAGCAACAACACTTCATTACTTTGTTGTTGCGCTACTGAATTTCGGTGTAATTTTGTTGTTGCTCTTCGTTGAGGCCTGCACTTTAAAAAAATTATATTTGATTGAATGCTAGACACGATATTTTTCTGCAAACCATTTTAAGTGCATTATTTGCATACAAATAATAGTTACAATAAAATACTGGCGGTGAAAAGATGAATAGCTGGAAGCCGTACTTTTTTTGGAAAACATTTTTAGGTGTGAAAACAATGAAATATTTGCAAAGAAATAATAGAAATTGTATGTACTTTTTTTTCGGTGCACACAATAAAATGAAAAAAATTGTTTGCCTTAGATGTGTTAGTGTTTCCATAAGCAGCGTTTGGGCACGCCTGGTATATAGCTTCGGCACTCCGACGATAACCGTTCTTTCTTGTTAGTTATCTTTCAGTTAAAAATGTATGACACAAAATGTGTCCATCTATCCTATAGTGCAGCGCAAGCCACAATAATAACATATATCATCTGCTGATGGCGCATTCAATTTTATGCTCTTGAAGTAAGAAACCATGGGCGTGAGCGTGCCAAGCACTGCAGAGCGAATAGCCACCTAGGCAACCGAGAGCGAGAGCGCGCTAAGCGAAAAGCCACCTGAAAAGCCACGACAAAAATGTCGTTGTTTATTTATTGTATAGGCGTTGGACATCTTGGCATTTAAAATGTCTTTGGTATTGATGTGAATGAGATTGTGGGGGGATTTCAATTACAATACACTTAGTGTACAATAGTGTACTGGTTTCCAGAGCGATTTATTGCGGTTGATTTCTGTTCTCCAATTGATGTAAGATTAGCTGAATTCTATTTCAAGAGTAGGCTACACTACATGTGGATATTAAAGCTTCACATGTAGCTCCTCGCTTCTTTCTGGCACATATAAATTGCAATATGCACCTATTAGCTGTATCAACTTGATAATATTTAGCCGAACAAAGTGTTTTATGCCACAGGCAGGCTGACCGGTGCATCAGCCAACGAAATGTTGAAAAATTTTCCATTACGCTTTTTGCGATATTCCTGGAGAGGTCAAGGCCGTTGTCAAATTTGCTTTGATATGGCTCAATGTGAACATCACGATTCTATTAATGTTCGTGTTTCGAAGGTCTTTTATCTAGTATTTGCAAACAGCAGTACCTTTGGCAAAATACTTGTGGCTTTGAGCGATATTGATATTGTAGGAGTAGCGGACTTGAGCGAGTTTCCCTTAATGGCAAAGGAGATGACATTTCCCATTTTGCGATGCGAAAATCATATATTTTGAATCAATGGAGAAAAATACAAAATTTCAAAAGTATTTGATAGATAGCTCCTTTTAAATGAATGCTTATACATCATTTTATCACTAACCACTATTAGTTGGCCGGATTTGAACCCAATATAAAACTTGAAGGGAATCATGAAATGAAATCTAATAGATTACCCTTAGCGTATTCTACTTGTTTCAAAAGGTTGCCCAAGTATAAGAAACACTATGCAAGAACAACTTTAAGTTAAACAAGTTAAAAATAATAGGTAGTGCTCACTTTTAATTTACAAAAAACCTTGCCGTACCAATTAATAGTGGTCAAAAATATTTAATATTTAATATTAAAATAGACAAATTTTTGTCTTTTTATATGACATTTGTGGATGTTTTAATACAAAATTTAAGGTAATTGAATAACCTTTCAAAAAAGTATAAGCTTGTTTGTTTCATTTCCACTTACAATAAAATAGGAGTCATTCAAAGTTGAAAAATAATACAGAAACTTGCCGTGCCAATTAATAGTGGTTAGGGCTCGTACAGGGTGCAAGACCTATAGCGTACACCAAACTTTGGTGTCAAAATTATTTTCTATGCATATTTCCTGTGATTAATTTACCCTAATTTATATTATATCTAAATTCAATATTAAAAGCACAACTTAAAATGTAAAGAATAGTTTGATTAACCAACTTAATTTGTATTTTTATAACCACATAAAATATGTAATGTAATGAGAATGGAAATGTTTCCATCCCCACAATGTATTTATATTCTTGATGAGCATCAACAGTCGAGCAGATATATGTCTGAAGCGGTTGGATATTTCACAAGTTCATGAAAAGTCAGAATTGCTTTCCCAACAACGCGATAGAAGTGAAATTTGGCCGATATCACTGCTGCCTCCCACAAACCGCCAAAGTGAGGCGAGCGTGCGTTCCTGTATTTGAGCTATCCTGTTAGACACAAATACATTCAAGTTAGATAGACGTATGTAGGAGAGAGCTATTGAAATGACACCATCTCAGCGATATTAGAAATGAGTTCAGCCACCAAGTACTCTGCGGCCAGCTCCAATTTGGAAATTGTAAGTGTTTTGAAAGGAGAAACCCTTTACTTAGAGCAAAGACGGTGCGCTGCGAATTTTCCTCGTATATCCGAATAAACATATATGCAGGCAACGTAGGCAGACATGCTAGCATTGCAAAAGCCATGTGGCAGCATAACAAAGCAATAAAATTCGAAGCAACTGATAGCTGCAAATTTCGATTTGTGCTCCAACCAAGATGAATGCAGGGCTCAAGGCAAAATTTCATCCCAGTCAAGCCTAATTTTCTGCAACTCTTGCATATTTTCAGCTTCGCGATGATTGGTGCTATTATTCTTAGGGGATCGTAAATTTTCGCTATAGTCGATAAGATAGTTCCGACTTGTAAGGCTAACTTTCTGAAAAGTGAAAGATCAAGTTATCAGAATTTGGATCCCAAACCAAATCCAAGGTCTTTGCGATGTCAGTTCCATCGTGAAACTTCAGCAGCTTTTCTCGATCATCTTCAGACTCGCCTTGCAAGACAATTGGATCGTTAGAGTACCACTTGCGTATTGGAAGTGACCTCTTGGCAAAAGTTCCTTTACTTGCATAATTTTCATGATCTCTTCGACAGAATCTCCTCCAGATATCAAGTCGTCCACTTAAAAATCTCGGTGAACGATCTTCGCTGCGAGTGGCAGATCGGCTTCCTCATCATATGACAACTGTTGCATGGCTCGTATGGCTAAAAAGCGGCAGGCCTTGTTCTGTATGTAACCTTGTCTATAATACTGAGCTACTCTACTTGTAGCCCAAAGACATGTGTCTTAAATCAAGTTGTTCCTGAAGAAAGGCCGAATATTGTGCTTTGAGGGTAGAATCCTTTCCAAGTCTGCTTTCAAGTACCTTAAGGATATGCAATGCACGCTCGTATGATTCTCCAAAGAAGTCGAAGCTAGTTTCGTTGGCCAACGAACTGAGTACTGCTCGCAGCTAAGTCAAGTAAACCCCTTTTGGAACAGTTGTCATCTGATGCAGAAGTTTCGGAGCCACAGCAATGGTCTATTTCCCAGAATCGCTTGACGATATCAGAAAATACGTCGACTGGTTAGTTGCTTATACGCGAGATACAGCCAAGGTTGAAAATGTACTCTTTATAGAAGAAAGACCTACGATCCAGCCGTCGTCCAGGGTAATTATCTGGTTGAATGCCTGCATAGAAAGACAGCACGGAGAATATTGGCCTTAACTTTATTGCACAATTAATTAAAAAAACAATGATTAAAACATATGCCATACAATCGATTGCCGATCCGCTGTTGTATATTAACAGAGAAGGGTTTCTGTTATTAATGGAACGCAGTGCTGGTAAATGATCATGTGCTGACAAAGTACTTAAAACATAAAAAAAATTTTATTTTTACAATTTCTATTTTTCCCAGGCCGATATGTGAGCTTTTGAACTCAAAAAATCACAAAAAACCTTATTTTCGAACCTTTTGGAATCGCCAGCATGTCAACTACTGAACCGATCTTAATAGTGTACGAAAGAAAGTTGTAGAGGGTTTACTTACCTTTAATTTAAGTGCTTGTTTGCCCAAATCGGTTGAGTAGAAATGGAAATATATTCAAAAATGTTGGAGCAACTTCGAAAATTCAAAAAAAAATTAATATTTCGAAAACGCTTCCATGAAAAAAATTTTAGTTCCATTTTCGTGTTCAGTGGGCCAAAGTCCTTAAGAGAATCACACTAAAATTAACTTTGCAAAAAAAATTTTTGATTTTGTAAACTAGTGTTATAAGTTCAGCTTCTTCGGTGGCAGCTCACAGTACACATTACAAACATCTTACATACTTTCGGTCAGCTGAGCATACCCAACTACAAAACTCCCTGAACCCAGGTCAAAAATGTCCGATCGCATCTTCGTACACAGCACAAGCGACAGCGCAAGCGTGGCATTCTAAGGTGCGGATGTACTGCTTCTTCCCCCGCGCTGGAGTACTGAATCTTGTTTGTTGAATAACTTGCGTGTTTATTATCCGAACGACTTAAAATTTGGACAGTAGATAAAGAGTGACTATAATATTGTACACGCCAAGTCATAGAGCTATATCTTGAAAAGGGTTACTGTAAAATGGTTTTTATTGAATAGTGGGGAATATCTTCGAAATAAACTGAACGTGCGTCTGCTATACGTGAACCTACATTCCAAATTTGACGAATCTAGCTCTTATAGATGCTGAGGTCGACGCGGACAGACAAACGAATATGGCCAAATAGAATTTTCTTTTGATACTGATCAAGAACTTATATACTTTATAGGGTCGGAGATGTCTGCTTCTGCCTGTTAGATAATTAGTAGCCCGTTTTTACCCATTTTATGGGTACAGGGAGTGTAATGGCTGTACAAGTCAATTTTACAAAAACTTAATCGCTGTGACGTCACAGCTTACTAAATTATGCGCTCGCTTTGCAAATTGTATGCATCACGAATGGTCATTGTACATACATTTGTCTTAATGCTCATGGCATGTGTATGAAAATACATACAATAAAAAGAGGCAACTATATCTTAGCTCGTTATAGATTTATATGACGTCAAAAACTGGACATCCCGTGTATAAATGTTCTACATAAAATCCTAGGAGGCCGAAGGACTTTGGAAATCTACCCCCATATTTGGGAAAATTCCGGAAAGCTGTTGTATGACATTTTTTGATTATCGTCCGATTGGCTTCAAATTCATTTTCAAATCTCTACATATTAAATAATTGGATACATGTATCACCGATTTGGGAAATATAGCCCCATGTTGGAAAACTCTGTCACACAAAGACATAATGTGCGCCCAAAGACTTTGGAAAACCTACTCCCATTGTCGGAAAATTCGCGTAGAACTGTTGTGTGAAACTTTTTTGATTATCGGCCGATTGACTATAAGCTCATTTTCAAAGTTTTCTGTTTATCATCCATTTTTTTGAAACTAATTTTCAAAGCACCTCACAGTAAATAATTTGACACATGTGTTACCGGTTTTGAAAAATTCACGCCCACGGTCGGAAAAGGGATAAAGTCAGGAATTCAGCATATTCGTTTTTCATGAGAATGGCTTCATACTAATTTCCAGAAGCCTCGGTACCTTGGGGGCAATACAGTAGTTGCTAAGCTTTAGTCTGGAATTTTAGTATTATTCTTGGAATTGTCTTCAAATGCCAAGGGATTTTGGCGTCGCCACATGGGAAATGGAAGTCAAAGATACGTGGGTGGGATTATGTGTTTAGTTAGATCGGCTTCAAAGACATTTTCATAGCCCTACACAAGAAGCATTAGTCACGTGACTGACCTATTTAGTTTCCTACCCCAAATACGCTATTTGTGTGTATTTCGTAAGGTTGACGAAAGTAGTCAAATTCAACATGATGAAGAGTGCATCTGAATATTTCGCCGGGCAAGACAGGGGTATTACCTGCTAGTATTATATACCGCGAACGTGGTTTTAAACGAAAGTATGCACACAGATACTCCGAAAAAACACTGCACCATAAAACTGTATTTATACCGAAATGTATGTGCTAGCACCCACTGTGTACTAACAAAGTATTTACTGCAATGCGCTTGCACAGGCACAATGTGTGTGTGTGTAATCCGTTTGCATCGGCATAGTGTATGCAATGCATTTGCACTGGCACAGTGTAACTGTGTATTTAATCCGACTGCACCTGCGCAGTGTATGTATGGTTGTTCGTTCAAAGCTTGTAAACAAAGCGTATGTTTAACACGCTTCGCATTCGCAACGGACGTGTTTTTTTCTTGCGCAACGCCTATTTTGTTTTTTCTTCGTAATATCAAGTGATAACTTGTGCTATTTTGTTCTGGTGACGTGTGTTATACATCGGTTGTGTGGTACACATTGTTGGACATTAAATTACGATTAATTTCATGAAACTTTATTAAATTTATTCAAATACAACAACAAACTGCATCACAAGGAAGCTTTTGGTTCATTTGTGCAGTTTGCATTGTGCTTATATATGTTTTTGCATTTTTACTAATTCGCGCGCTCATCGCTTGCTTTACGCTCTCGCGCGCTTCAATCGTTGGGATTGGTTTCGGTTCCTCTCTTCGTTTTATATTCCGTTGTGCTGATTTCGATCGTCACGCCCGCGCTTTAATAATATGGGTGTTGTTGTGCGTAAGTACAAATCAGCATCTACAGATTTAACCCTAGTGTGCCTTCTTTTCTGTTTGCACTTATTATGTTTTGTGCAGTTCTTGTTTCTTATTTTATTTCTCGTCTTTTTAATTTACTTTTAATAAAAATGGTTGTCTACTATAATAAACATTGCCAGGTTAGAGTAAACGTAAAAATGGGTTTTGTTTGCTGCTGGCTGTGTGATAACGTTTCGCACGAAAGACCAGATTGAGTCCAAGTCTGGCTTTAGGTGGACTTGTGAATCATGTAGGGATGTTGGAATTATTATGGCATTTATGAAACAGACTAGGAAAGACATATTCGCTCGGTTTAAAAACCTGTTTGATAGTTTCTGCGATTTGGAAAACGAGTTTAAAGGTATGAAACTTTTAAATGAGTCTCCTAAACGGAAAAAGGCTAATCTTAGACTATCCATTGGCTCTAATGAACTTTCTCTCCCTACTTACCCACTACATCCGCTACTAAACAGTTAGAGTTGATTAATTTATCATCCCCTTTATCCCATATTTCTATCAGATGTGACGAGAACAACATTATACCCATGGATGTTGTTGCTTCTGATCATGAAGAGGTTCCTTATTCGGTGATTGTTTTCACTATTGACCATCAGCTTCTCAGCTTCTATTCAAAAATGAGTGGTCTCAGATTTACTTGTAGAGAGACATGGATAGAGCAATTCAATTCCTTTACTCTACTTTAAATTCACTATTTGATACTTGTGTCCCGTTGGTAAAACCACCTAGGTCTGACATGTCTGTATGGCTTACGCGGGACTTAAAATACTTAAAAGAAAGTCGAGATTGTTCAAGAAGTTCAATGAATCTGGCTCTTTCTTGGATTTCTCTCGCTATTTGATTGTCCGATCTATCTTCTCTGACTTAATATACATAATAAGTACCTTAGAAGCTGTAGGTTACAATTTCAGCGGGATTCTATAAGGTTTTATAACTTCGTCAATGCGAAGCGTAGGTCATCAACACTTCGTTGGACCTTTAATAACTGAAACTTTGCTTTTACGTGATTTAAAGGCCATTGAGCCCGTATTTTCACAGAAACCTGATGGAGTACCTAGCTGCGTGCTAAAGTACTGGGCTGAAGGTATATTTAAGCCGACCAACTGTCCGTGGAGTTGTGCTCTTTCCCTAACATTTGGAAAGAATCATTTATTATTCCTCTCCATAAGAAAGGAAACAAGTCTAACGTCGAGAACTATAAAGGTATTTCTAAGTTGTCTGCTATTCCAAAGATTTTAAGGAAATTAATAGCTTCCCAACTTCAGCATCTGTGTAGATCCATAATTTCACCCTGCCAGTACGGGTTTGTGAAATATAGATCTACTACCACTAACCTATTGGAATTCATTTCTTTTATCATTAAGGGATTTCAATCTAAAATTCAAACAGATGTTATTTATACTGATTTCAGTAAGGCTTTTGACTCTGTTAATTATTCTCTTTTACTTCACATACTTCCTCTTCTGGTATCTCCAAATAACTTAATTCTTTGGAACTCCAACTATTTAACTCTTGGAACCCAAATGGTTTATTTCAAAGACTTAATCTCTAAGTCTGTTCAAGTTACTTCCGAAGTACCAGTTCTGGGAGTTATGGGATCTCCAAATAACTTAATTCTTTGGAACTCCAACTATTTAATTCTTGGAACCCAAATGGCTTATTTCAAAGACTTAATCTTTAAGTCTGTTCACTTACGTTGTTCATAGATGACCTTCCTTTTGTCTTAAATCACTCTCGGGTGCTGATGTATGCCGATGGTGTTAACTTTGTCTGTCATCTATTGATATTCTATCTGGTCAAAAGTTGCAAACTGATCTTGAAATTTTTTAAACTTGGTGTCGGGTAAAATTATTAAATCTTAATTGTGGTAAATGTGTTGTTATTGGCGAATGCCAATTTTAAACAATTATATTCTTAATATTTCGCTTGTTCGAATTGCGTCGGTTAATGATATGGGTATCCTTTTAGATCCCGAGCTTAATTTTGACAAACATATCTCTTCCACCGCTAATCGTGCCGTTGGTGTCCTGGGTTCTATTAGCGTTGGTTTAAAGAATTTAACGATCCCTACATTACTAAAGCTCTTTATACTTCTCTTGTTCGACCTATTCTTGAATTGTATTGTATTATTCTTGTATTTGGTGTCCCCAGTACAAGGTTAATCAGGATAGATTTGAATCGGTACAAAAACCATTTTTGCTCATTGCACCCCGGAGTCTTAACTGGAATCCTCATACTCGCTTGCCTTCCTATCGTAGTAGACTTTTACTAACAAATCTTCCTTCTCTTTCTGATCGTAGAACCATGGTTCGTGTAACTTTTTTCCACAAAGAAATTAATGGGCAATTTGATTCTTGTGAGTTAGTTAGCCAAATTTGTCTTGCAGTTCCCATCAGAAATTCGAGAAACTCTTTTCCTCTTTCTCTTCAAGCTTGTAATACTAACTATGCTATCCATAACCCTTTTCGTATTCTATATTCTAATTACAAAAACCTTTAACATTTAAGATGTAGTGCTACTTATATTTCCTTCCAGAACTTCACTTTTATGTTTTCTGTGTAATCTATAGTTTCTTTTTGTCTATTGGGCGGGAGTTGGATTACATTTTGCCTGGGTCCGCGCGTTAACAAACCTTTGCTTGGTGTTGTTAGGCCACTTGAATGTACTGCCCGCGTACGTACATCAACATCCAAGAGAATAAAAAAAGACAACCAAACCGAAAACAATAAACACACATTCACGTCGTGGTCACCAATGTTTAGGAGCACCATGTTGTGATACACGTCTTGATATTTAAGTACTTATGTTATAGTTTGCGAAATAATTAACAATCGGGATTTGTGTGTGTTTGTATTGCGATGCGTGCATACGTGTATTTATATCGAATAGAAGCGATAGACTTCATCCAGAGAACGCAATAGTCTCTTATATTTAGTGCATATGAAAATTACACAAAAAGTCCTTAGAAGTTATAATTGTAAGAGAGTCCTCACGGATCCCCTCACAATTATTATAATAATAATATAAT
This sequence comes from Hirtodrosophila histrioides, assembly GCA_037075165.1. NCBI lineage: Eukaryota > Metazoa > Arthropoda > Insecta > Diptera > Drosophilidae > Hirtodrosophila > Hirtodrosophila histrioides. The sequence continues at coordinate 29,531 of JBAMCL010000228.1, forward strand.
ATAATATAATATAATAGTAATTTTCCAAGAAGCGCAAGAAGCGCTGTACGCTTAGTTTGTTAACGTAACAGGCTTTTAAGTGGGTAATTTTAGAATCGCGAAAGAAGTGCTTTAGGTATAAGTTGTCGAGATTGATAGTAATATTAGTAGTAGCTATTTCAAATTCGAATCTAACGGCCCGGGACCGCCAGAAGAACGCACAGTTGGGCAGTTGCCCACTCCTGCCACTAGAGCCCGTGTCATATTAGCTCTGTGGGACTGTGAGTTTGAGATCGAAAGTATGCAGAAAAACGGATAGAACGAAAAGGAGTGAGCATGAGCGATAAGACAAGTGACCGATCTTTTATTATAATACTAATTTTGTAACAGTTTAACTAATATATTAGCGCCACAAATAAACGCTTCAATTAATCTACTTACCCCTGCCTAATAATTTAATTTTTTTTTTTTTTTGTTTTTTTTTTTTTATTCGGACGTTGATGTACTAAACGGGCAGTACATTCAAGTGGCCCAAACGACACCAAGCACGGGCTTGTTAACGCGCGGACCCAGGCAAAATGCAAACCCACCTCCCGCCCAACCGACCGAGGGGCGCGCCGCATAACGTGCGGTAACGAAGATCGCGAAACATATAAATACGAACAGACTAAATAAAAGTTCAACATAAATTAAACAATATACAAAAAACTATAGATTACACAGATAACATAAAATAGAAGTTCTAAGTAAGGAAATGGAACTAGCATTACATATTAAATGATAAAGATTGTTATAATTAGAACATATGATACGAAAAGGGTTATGGATAGCATAGTTAGTGTTACAAACTTGAAGACAAAGGGGAAGAAAGTTTCTGGAATTTCTAATCGGAACTACAAAACTAATCTGGCTAATTAATTCAGAAGAATCAATTTCTCCTTTAATTAGTTTGTGTAAAAAAATTACACCAAGCATGGTTCTACGATCAGAAAGAGAAGGAAGATTTATTAGTAAAAGTCTACTACGATAAGAAGGCAAGTGAGTATTAGGATTCCAGTTAAGACCCCGGAGTGCAAAGAGAAGAAATTGTTTTTGAACCGATTCTATTCTATCCTGATGAATCTTGTACTGGGGACACCAAATACAAGACCCATATTCAAGAATAGGTCGAACAAGCGAAGTATATAGAGTTTTAGTAATGTAAGGATCGTTAAATTCTTTAGACCAACGCTTAATGAAACCCAGGACACCAAAGGCACGATTAACGGTGGAAAAGATATGTTTGTCAAACTTAAGCTTGGAATCTAAAAGGATACCCAAATCATCAACCGACTCAATTCGAACAAGCGGCTTACCATTAAGAATATAACTGTTAAAAAACGGCATTCGCCTGTAAAAGGACATTACATTACACTTACCACAATTAAGATTTAATAAATTTACCCGACACCAGGCTTGAAAACTGTCAAGATCAGTTTGCAACCTTTGACCAGATAAGAAATCAGTAGATGTCAGACAAAGTTTAACATCATCGGCATACATCAGCACCCGAGAGTAATTTACGACAGAAGGAAGGTCATTGATGAAAAGAGTAAATAATAAGGGGCCAAGATGACTTCCTTGAGGTACTCCGGAAGTAACTTGCACAGACTTAGAGACAAAGCCTTTGAAATAAACCTTTTGGGTTCTAAGAGTTAAATAGTTAGAAATCCAAAGAATTAAGTTATTTGGAAATCCTAGAAGATGAAGCTTGTGAAGTAAAAGAGAATGATTAACAGAATCAAAAGCCTTACTGAAATCAGTATAAATAACATCTGTTTGCATTTTAGATTGAAATCCCTTAATAACAAGAGAAGTGAATTCCAATAGGTTAGTGGTAGTAGATCTATACTTCACAAACCCATGCTGGCAGGGTGAAATTATAGACCTACATAAATGTTGAAGTTGAGAAGTTATTAATTTCTCAAAAATCTTAGGAATAGCAGACAACTTAGAAATACCTCTATAGTTCTCAACATTAGACTTGTTTCCTTTTTTATGGAGAGGAATAATAAATGATTCTTTCCAAATATTGGGGAAAGAGCACAACTCCACGGACAATTTAAAAAGAACAAATAATGGCTTAAAAATACCTTCAGCACAGTACTTGAGCACACAGCCTGGTACTCCATCAGGTCCCGGAGAAAATACGGGGTTAATAGACTTCAAATCACGTAGAAGCGAGCTTTCAGTGATTAAAGGCCCAAAAATGCAATTGGAGTTAATTACCTGATAAGGATAAGGCGAAAGCAATTGATAAGGTTGTGAACTGTAAGTCGTTTGAAAAAATTCGGCGATAGCCTGATCTGAGTCAGCTGTCTTTTTTTCAAAAAATACAGTTGATGGAAATGTTGATGACCTACGCTTCGCATTAACGAAGTTATAAAACCTTTTAGGATCCCGCTGAAACTGTAACCTACAGCTCCTGAGGTAGTTGTTATAACAGTGTAAATTAAGTGCAGAGAAGTTAGATCGGGCAATCAAATAGCGAGAGAAATCCGAGGAAGAGCCAAATTCCTTGAACTTTTTGTACAATCTCGACTTTCTATTTTTTAAGTTTATCAATTCACGTGTAAACCACACAGGTTTGTTAGACCTACGAGGGTTACAAAACGGGACACAAGAATCAAATAATGAATTTAAGGTAGAATAAAAGTAATTGATTGCACAATCCATGTCTCTACACATGTACAGCTGGGACCAGTCAGTCTGGGATAGGAGCTGGGCAAGTTTAGTAAAATCGGTTTTCCGAAATTGACGAACTCGCTCAGCCGGTTCTCTACCAGGGCTTGGCACACTGGCTGGTAAGTCAATCAACACCTCCAAAGTTGGGTGATAAGGATCTTCAGGAGTGGATATAGGTTCAGTACGGGAGACAGAATAGAATGAGAAATCCAAGACAAAAACAAGATCAAGCATTTTATGTGAAGAATTTGGGATATCATTGATTTGACACAATGACATCCCAAATAAACTTTCAATAAAATCGTGCTGAGATGTGGGAGTCAACACGCTAGAATCGGGACTTGAAATCCAGGTAGTTCCGGCGATATTAAAGTCACCAAGAACTACAAGAAAATCACGATCAGAAACCATAGATGAGACAGATTGTATAGCAGAAGCATGCAAAGAATATATCGAAATATCGGAAGAAGGTGGAATATAAGAACAAGTAATATAAAAGCAAATACTGGACATACACAATTTTACAGCAACAAATTCAATATCTATACAATTATCGATTATTACAAGCTGCGATGATAAATCAGCGTCAACAGCAATAAGAACACCACCACCACGACGAGGGGTGCGATCTTTTCTATAAATGGAGAATTTGTTAGACAGGATTTCAGAATTAAGGATGTCGGGCCTTAGCCATGTTTCAGAAAAGGCAACGACATGGAAAGGAAAAGTTAGGCTATTTAGTTAAAGATTACTAAGTTTACTACAAAGACCTCTTACATTCTGATAGCCAAGTGAGAGGGAGGATGTTAGTTTTTTGAACTATCAGATATTACAAGAGGTGGGTTAGAACTACCACCGGAAGAAGGAAGTGAAATCGGAGGCCGATTTTTCTTTTTTACGGTATATTCTTTAATAACTAAGTGGTCGGGCCAGAATTCTTTGCAACAAATATTGTTGAAATATTCAGCCGGAACACTTATTTTAAATGACGAAATTTCCCGAGAATACGTAAATTTGAATTTTTCCACCGTAATGTGGGCTTTAGATTTGGCCTGTATAAAGGCCTTCACATCATCAGATGTAGTATCAGGGGCAAGCCTGGAAACAAAGATTTGTTTCCGTGGTGGAATTTCTATAAGGGTCTTTTTAGTAACCAAAGCAGTTGCATCCACTGGAGCCACAGCATTGGTTGCTAGACCAGTTGATTCGACCGGTATATTATCACTAGGCTGTTGATCCGGATCAACAGTGTTAATAGCCAGCGAATCAGAATGCTCTACGGGGTCAGAAGGAACAACATCCATGGGTACGATGCTATTCTCGTCACTTCTGATTATTGAATTATGAGGAGAGGGGGACGATAAATTTATTAATTCTAACTGTTTATTAGTTGCGGATGTAGTGGAAGCATGTGTGGGGAGTTGCAGTTCATTGGGGCCAATAGACAGCCTAAAATTAGCCTTCTTCCGTTTTGGAGACTCATTCAAAAGTTTCATACTTTTGAATTCGTTCTCCAAGTCGGAAAAACCATCGAACAGTTTTTTGAACCGCCCGAATATGTCACCAAAGCCTTTTTTAGTCTGCCTCATGAAACCCATGATGTCCCGTTCAACATCCCTACAGGATACACATGTCCACTTGAGGCCAGATTTTGACTCAATCTGGTCCACAATTCTGCCGTTTAGGCCAGCACATTTTTCGTGTGACACATTATCACACAGCCCGCAGCAAACAAAGCCCATCTTAGAGTTTGCTCTAACCTGGCAATTTTTATTGTAGCAGACAAACATACTTGCAAAAAGGAATTTAAATTTAATAAAATAGAATATAAAAAAAGATAAACAAAAATTAAAATATAAAGCAAAAGAACCAAAAAAGATTGTAAAAAAACCGGAAAGGCACCCTAGGGTTAAAACAACTACCGCTGATTTGTACTTGCAAACACAATAACAATACAAAGCGCGGGCGCGACGACCGAAACTCACAAACGGAATTCTAACAGAAAAGACCGCGACCAACACCAACAACACATCTAATGTAAGCGCGCGAGAGAGATAAACAAAGAGAATGAAGTGAGTACACACAAAAACAAATTATATGAAGACAGCAATGCAACTGCAAAATCAAACAGAATGCTTGGCTGCAGTTTGTTGTTGTGTATAGGCACAAAAAATTTTAAATTTGCAAATAAAGCACAAATAATCACAACTAAAGTCCAACACAGGTGTTTAACACAACCGAATGTAAACACACGTCACAAATATAAAAACTTGCAATTTAATAATTGCTTAAAACGGGGAAAGAAAAATTAATTGCAAGGCGCAAGAAAAAAACACGTCCGTTTTGATTAAGCCTCTCTTTCCCGCGTAGTGATGAAAAGCATCGTGTATTCCGGCGACAAGAGTGCCAGGGTGAAATTGCGAGTGTCCGTTTCTTGTGTTAGTGTAACGAGTGCGGGGAAACGGAGTGCGACTTAGGCTTTTTCCCGGCCACCAGCCGGTAGGTGCATCTGCGGCTTCAGCCCGGCCACCGTTGGGTAGAGTGTGTCCAAGGCTCTTACCCGGCCGCTATTAGGTGAAGCGCTTCTGAGGCTGTAGACCGGCCACTATTTTGGTGGAGTGTGTCTGTGGCTTCGGCCCGGCGACTAGCAGGTGGAGTGGGTCAGAGGGTTCGGCACGGCTACTATTAGGCGAAGTGTGACTGAGGCTTCGGCCACCACTGGATAAGGTTAGACTTGTGTAGTATAGTGTAGCCGGCAGAATCTGGGTATTTTGGGTTGTCTACAAACCCCGTTTATCACTGCCCCAGCGACTTATAAATATTCTTAAAAACACCCCTGGGCTCGATTGAGATCTGTACCTCGGCCTAGGATCTTCTTTTCATGATAATGTAATGTAATGTAACAATGGGCAAGATTAACAAATTCATGGATATAAAAATGAGGGAAAACATATTGTAATAGTTCTGCTCCCGACAATTATTATTATTATTATGTAGTAAATCGGCCCAGCAGCATTCACATTTGATATTTGTTAGTACCAAGATGTGATAACTTTGCCGCCAAGTTTGTGACTTTTGAATTTTTGCTTACTTCAGTGCATGGACATAGGCTTATAAAATGCGTTGCGTTGGATTGTGCTATGTTTTCACAATGGCAATCATTTTTTTTTTCTGTTTTCCACCCTTCCGCTATTTTTTGTTTTTATACTATGTTCCCGAAGGGAAAAATAGTATATTGGGTTTGCGAAATGTCCGTCTGTCCGTATGAACGCAATTTTGTTTGCCTCTATCTTTAACCTAGAGCAACCAAATTTGGTACACATGTTGGTGTATATCGTCAATTTATAAAGTGTCAATATCAAAAATATTTTAATGATTTTGGAAAATTTACTCCTACGCCTCGCCACGGTCGGGAAATAGAAGTCAAAGTCAAATGCGCGATAATGCCAATCATTTGGCATTTGTTTAGTAAGATCGGACTTAATTCATTCACAGCCCCAAAGAACAAATCATTAAGCATTTAACTCAACTTTTTAAGTAAGTCTACCCAACGGGAGGGAAAATTGTGAGACGCTATATTTGTGTATTTCTTAGAATTGACAAAAATAGTAAAATTCAACATAATGCATTTTAATATAAATATTTCGCAGGGCAACGCTGGCGTTTTTCCAGCTAGTTCCATACACATGCGTGGGAAATCGCGCAAAACTGGTGTATGTAACTTTATTTCTTACCATCTTATCGGTTTAAAACGCATTTTCATTTTTTGATGGCCGAAAAATACTCGGAAAGCTGTTGTATGAAACTTTTTTGATTTCTATCCGATTGGCTTCAAGCTCATTTTTAACGCTCCACACATTAAATAATTCGACACGTGTAACACCGGATTTGAAAGTTCACCCCTATGGCCCGAAAATTAGTGAAAAGCCCTGGCACTTGCCTATATAATATTTCGCGTGATTGACATCAAACTAATTTTCAAGGTTTCAAGCTTGAACATAACAGCTTCGGTGCTCAAAGATTATGGAAAATCTACCCTCAAGGCCAAAAAATTTGCGGAAAATGTTTTTTGTAATCGTCCGATTGGCTTCAAGCTAATTTTTAAACTTTTCTGTTTATCATCCAGTTATTTTAAAACCCATTTTTATTCAATGGAAAAATGCACGCCCTCTGTCGAAAGAGTGGTAAACTATGGAATTTGGTTTGTCATATTTTATGCTAATGGCTTCATACGAATTTCCTCAACAATTTAAAAACGGCAACCTCCTCGGGCGGGATAATCGTGGTGCGCTATTTTGGTGTATATCTTAACGAAAGTAGTCAAATTCAACATAATGCGTTTTAATCTATGTAAATATTTCTCCGGGCAACGGGCAATGGGTTAAGAACAGCACTTTAATATGTGCAAGTGTGTGCAAAGATGCGTATACACACTAGTAGCAAGGTGAATATTCGATGCCGGGCAAATGGCATAGTGTTTAACAGAATATTCTGTTATTTTTTGTCTGGTAGCACTGGTTTAAGTTTAATATCTGGCAGCATTTTTTTAGTCTTTCTGGTTAATACATATTTGAAATCATATATTTATTTCAAACCTAGCCAATGACGATATGTTGTTTTGCTATGAAGTGTGTCTTCGCTAATTACGCTGCAAATGCCAATGCGAATGCCAGTATCTACATTAGGCTATTAAATATAAATATTAGTTAATATAATTGATCTATATATATAAAAGAGTTTGTGCTGACTGACTGACTGATTGGCAATCATCGCACAGCTCAAACCATAAGAGCTAGGATGCTGAAATTTTCATAGTAAGTTCCATCTATGATGAAAGTGCACACTAAGACGGGATTTTCGAAAATTCCACCCACAAGCGTGGAAAATCGCGGAAAACTTTTGTATGAAACTTTTTTGTTTACCGTCCAATCGGCTTCAAACTCATTTTCAAAGTACTACACAAAAATTAATTTGACACATATTTCACCGATTTTGGAAAATCCACTCCCATGGCGAAAAATAGGGGTCTCAAGGTTGTATGGGGGAAAGTCGAATTTTAGTCCGATCACCTTCAAATTAGTTTTCAAAGCTCTTCACGCAAAATAATTCGACACGTTTATCAGCGATTTTGGGTAATTCGACCACATGGTCGGAAAATCGGTGGAAAAGTCTGGCATTCGACATTTTTAGTTTCCATGCGATTCGCTTCGAACTCATTTGCAAGGTTCTATGGGAAAAAAATAATAGGCGCGGTGGTCAAATATTTTAGAAAATCTACCCCCAAAGTCGGACAATTCGTGGAAAACTGTTATATGAAACTTTTTTTATTATCGTCCGATTGACTTAAAATTCATTTTGAAAGCTCTTTACGTAAAATAATTCGACACGTATATCACCGATTATTGAATATTGAGCCCTATTCTCGAAAAATTTGTGCCACTCGACATTTTTAAATTTTATGGGATTGGCTTCAAACTCATTTTCAAGGTTCTACCCAAACACGTAATAGGCGCGGTTTCCGAAGAATTTGGAAAATCCCTAAGGTCGGAAAATTCGCGGAAAACTGTTGAATGAAACATTTGCGTTTATCGTCCAATTGACTGCAAACTCATTTTCAAACTTCTGTTTATCATTCAATCATTTTGAAACTAATTTTCAAGGCACCTCACATTAAATAATTCGTCACATGTGCTATCGGTTTTGAAAAATTCACGTGGCTTTATACTAATTTCCAAATATAAATACAAAAACCTCGGTACTTTGCGAGCAATACAACGGGCGGAAAACAGTTGGAAAAATTGATTCTGGATTTTGATGCTGGATTCTTAGTATTACTCTTGAAATTGGCTTAAAATGCCAAATAATTTTGAGAAATCTACTCCGCGTCGCCATTGGCGGGAAATGGAAGTCAAGGACAAATGAGTGGGATATATTTTTTTATTTTATTTTTTTCAATTTCATAGCCCTACACAAGAAACATTAGTCACGAGGCTCAACTATTTAGTTGTATTACCTACGGCTGACGGATGTAGTTAAATTTAAAAAAAAATGCACTTTCATCTAAATATTTCCCCTGGCAAGGCCGGGATGTTACCTGCTAGTATATAATAAAATATAAGGCCAAATGTGCCCCTTTTGGACTAATACCATATGGTTTTGTATATATATTGCGTCACTAAATATAACTAATATATAATGAAATCCATTAAAATCAATATAAATATTGACATATCCACGGCAGAAATTTGTATTTCATCAGCAGATTTTATTTTTTTTTTTGTGCTATTTGTCAGAAGTCTCTAGTGAGCAGGATGCCACACAAAACTCTGCGGCAAAGTGCTACCAGATGATAATTTTTTAGTGTTTACAAAAAGTCGAATATGTCCTGGCAGCCCTGGCTAAAGGGTTGCCAAAATGTTTTGGACGGCCATCTGGCATTCTATTCTATTCACACTTGTCTGGCAGCGAGAATTGTCAAATATTCGCCTGTCTCTAAACAGGCCATAACACTCTGAAAGGGACATCTCTGAGCCTATAAAGTACATATATTCTTCATTAGTATCAATAGCCGAATCGATCTAGCCCTATCTGTCTGTCTGTCCGAGAGAGACACCAAATTTGGAATGTAGGTTCCTGTAAACCATACGCAGATCAAGTTTGTTTCAGATTTAAAATATTCCTCCACCCCCCTTGCAATTCGACAAAATAGATTTATAGACACAATTTTAAGTATACACCCCATACATATTACTTGGGTCATTCTTAATCTACTGTAAATAAAATTCAAATCGATCGGATAATAAGCACGGATGTTATTCAACAAACAAGATTCAGTACTATAGAGCGCGTGGGGAAGCAGCAGCGCAGCCACCATTTTAAATTACTCGCTAGCACTGTTGCCTGTGCGTAGTTGTGTATTTGTGTGTGTAAGAGGATGTGGTTTGAAGTTTTAGACCTGGGTACTGGAAGTCTCTCAGTAGGGTATACAAGTACTCGACTAGAGCATTATTACTTATTTGTATAGGGTATAAAGAAGTCAGATACCGATATATCAAAAACTGTTGGGGATTATGGTGATTCCATATCAAACATAAGTATCAAATATACACATCTTGTAGGTAAAGACTAAATTCATTTGACATGTCTCGTGTTCTACTAGAACTCTATAACAAATTTATTCATACGACTATAACTTCTAAAGAGAACAAACCTAACATTTCTCAAAATAATAAAATACATATATTAAAATCTAAATATCCAATTAAAACTTTCTCACACATTTGACCTTGCAATTCATTAGACAATAACTAGTCTAAAATTAATAATTACAAGTAATAGTTTTATAGTCAAGTATACCCGACTACAAAACTCCCCGTACACAGGTGGAACTCCGGAAGTAACTTGAACAGACTTAGAGACTAAGCCTTTGAAATGTCTTTTGCGTTCTAAGAGTTAAATAGTTGGAGATTCAAAGAATTAAGTTATTTGGAAACCCAGAAGATGAAGTATGTGAAGTAAAAGAGAATGATTAACAGAGTCAAAAGCCTTACTGAAATCAGTATAAATAACATCTATTTGCATTTTAAATTGAAATCCCTTAATGGCAAAATAAGTAAATTCCAATAAGTTAGTGTTAGTAGATTAATATTTCACAAACCCGTACTGGCAGGGTGAAATTATGGATCTACACAGATGTTGAACTTGGGAAGCTATTAATTTCTCTAAAATCTTAGGACGAGCAGACAACTTAGAAATACCTATATAGTTCTCGACGTTAGACTTACTTCCTTTTTTATGGAGAGGAATAATAAATGATTCTTCCCAAATGTTGGGGAAGAGCACAACTCCACGGACAGTTTAAAAAGAATAAATAATGGCTTTAAAATACCTTCAGCACAGTACCTAAGAACGCAACTTTGTACTCCATCAGGTCCCTGAGAAAATACGGGCTTAATGGCCTTTAAATCACGTAGAAGGGAACTTTCAGTTATTAAAGGTGCAAAATTGCAATAGGAGTTATTTACATGATAAGGATATGGCGAAACTATTTGATAAGGTTGTGAACTATAAGTCGTTTCAAAAAACTCTGCAAAAAGATCGGCAATAGCCTTTTCTAGACCCTTGAAGCTAGAGCTACCAAACTTGATACACATGTTGGTGTATACCCTCAATTTATGAAGTGTCAAGATCAAAATACCAAATTTGGCATACTGTTTCGGAACCCACAAATAAGCAATTATACCGGACTCGGACAAGAGTATTGTGCTATCGAATACGTTCCTCTAAAACATTCTTACTTATTTATATTTAATTTTACTTTAACACAAGTTTATATTGTAGTTAGTTTATTGTAACGCCAATGTAGTTGGAATAATATATTTAAATAAAACAACGATTTTACGTCGGCTAGAGCTTCTGCTCTCTTTGGCTTCACAAATGGATCTGAATATATTTTGTATGTCTTAAGTCTAATACATAAAATTCTTATATCTACATATTTGTATGTTTGTATTATTGTGTTCATATGTATGCAGAAGGCATGCATATCTTATATACTATGTATTTGACCACTTGAGCTGCAAAGTGCACGCTCAGGTTTTCCCACGCGCTACGATCGGCTTGTATATAAGCGGTGGATCGTATTACATATGCGCTGGTGTGTTTGTATGTTCAACTGTGGTCTTTTGGGTATTTGTATATTTATGATCATTATGACAAAGTGTCACAATGTATTAACGAATTTTTATACCCTTTGATTTATGATAATGGTAGGGTAGATATCCTACAATATTCTTCGTAGCGTCTGTCTGCGCGCTTATTTAGTCGTAGTCTCTAAAAATAAGGTGTCAATCTATTAACAAAAATATTCAAATTTGATCGATTCTATCGATGTATCCTCCCAAGTACTGCAGTCGAAAATGCAATTCAGATTGCAATACTTAAAATTTTTACAGTTTTCTTAACATATAGTCTTACCAATTATAGATATTGTTTTTTATGCTAACATCTACAATCCTACAGTGTTATCTTTAGCCATATAAGTTTTAACAATAATGCCTTTTGATCAAATATTTCTAGGTAAATCTGAACACATTACTTAAACAATATAGCCTTCTTTAAATTTATTTTGGTTTTTTGACCATTTACGGCTATACTAAAGATATTGTCAATTTTTTTTCTCCATTTAACCAAAATATGTCAGCTAGTCTTTGAGATGCTTTCCACATAGTTAACAATTTCCAGCCACCGTCTGTTGCCACAGAGTAGGATTCTCTAAAATATTTATTAATTAATATGTAATTAGGAATGAATGACTCAATGGAGTTTAGCGAATGGTAGAAACAAAATTGGACGGCTATTCATCATGAATTCAATTTCGCAAAACAAAATTTTTAATGTATACTCTTTGGGGTAACGCTCCATGAGCAAAACACATAAATATTTCATTACGGATTTTATCAACCCCTCACAGGTTCCTCCCATGTGAGATGATAAAGAGAAATTGCAAATCCAAGTGCAGTTTTTACTCCCTGTACCTATAAAATGGGTAAAAAGGAGGTATTGGATTTGTGCAAATGTCCGCCTGTCTGTCCGACTGTCCGGATGAACGTGTCGATCCCAGAAACTATAAGAGCTAGAGACACCAAATTTGGAATGTAGGTTTCTGTATACCATACGCAGATCAAGTTTGTTTCCGATCTCAGATATCTCCCACCGTTCGTCCGCATTCGATCTAAACGTTTTACAGCCACACTTTTAAAGATATAGTTTTGGGTTTTGGCATGTATAATACTTTAGTCACTCTGAACCTGCTGTCAAAATTTCAAGTCGATCGCATTATAAACACGGAAGTTATTCAACGAACAAGATTCAGTACTACAGGGAGGGGGGAAAGAAGCACAGCCACGACTTAAAATGCCTCGCCTGCGCTGTCACGTGAGGTGTCGCTTATACGTGTACGAATTTGTGTATATGTGTGTGTATGTGTAAGTGCATACAGATGCGATCGGAAATTTTGGACCTGGGTACAGGGAGTTATGTAGTCGCGTATACTCGACTATAGCATTCTTACTTGTTTGTTGTTTAAAATTGTGTCAGTTTATTATTTTGCCAGTTGTCAATAATTAGCTTTATGTCTTTACTTGCGCGTTTCAAATTTGTCCCGTTCTCCGAGTACTGTTCAATGGAAAAGCCACGTCGACAACCCAACAAGTCCTCGGCAATTTCCAAATGAACTGCACGGGTTGCCATGCATGTAAATATTACTCCATACCATTTTACATGGCATGTATTATATGTCCTATTTATCAAAATTTCTATTGGACCAAAGTAGTCTTAACTTACTTTTAAGAAAGCCTCGGTTGGTTCAATTCTACATTTTTACAATATTGACAGTTCCGAATAACGTTCTTCACTGTGTTACGGCAATTAACAATCCAATATTTTTGTCAGATGTTTGAAATTACAGACTCTGTTTAAATGTGACAATTTTCTCGATGATACCATTTATCAACAAATTTGTGATTGGATGATCTTTACTTGGTAGAATTAGATTTTTTCCATTAATGTCATTTCAATTATCCAATCGACATTTCAATCTCAACAATCCGTCATTGGACAATTTTAATGGCAATGATTTCAAACTGCTTGAGTTTTTTTTATCATTTCGCCCTTTTGTAAATTTTCAAATTCAGATTGAAAGCAATCTGCTTGTAACTTTTTAAAAATCAATATTTCAGCGTCAAAAATTTCCTTAGCTGTTTTTTCTGTATAACAACGTATCCAGTTAGAAAACCTTGTTACGTCCGGTAAAAGAATTCAAAATTTTGTTGAAGAAATTATATTTACATATTCGTTTGTAACCAATTCATTATCCATTTCTGCTAAATATATTTTGCTTACTGACTACTTTCTTTATACAAGAATTGTGGACCTCTTAAGCACTATTGCAATTAAAGTCAAACCCTTTTATTTTTGTTGCATTTTTTGTATTTCTCCCAAACGTCTCCTTTACCATTATTCTTAATACCATTATGCTTATTCTAGCTCCCAATAAGGTACCTTGCAATTCTAACCTGAAAATTGACATTGGCTTGAAGGGAGCTACGCGCGATTTTGCCACTACCAACATACAGTCGTTTGAACGCTCATTCTTAAAACGCACATATGCACATGCTGCATAAGCATATTTTGAGGCGTCGTACAGTGGTCCAGAGTACCCCATTTTCGCGACAAAAAGGATTTTCTGATTTTGAAGTAGCAGAAAAATGTTAAGTGCACAGTCAAAGAAGATACAATTTTACATCAGAATCAGAAAATATAACTGCTCTAAGCTTTAAGTATCACCACAATATCTTCTGCAAGTTGGTATTTCATTTCCGTTTCCTTGCGCAAATCAAAATATTACATTTTAATTCATTTTGTCTGTATTTTTTTTTTCATCCGATAAGTCACGTGAATAAGTTAGTATACAAAAGAGTACATTTAACTAGCTTTTAAAAAGCATAGCTACTCAACAAATATATTTTTATACCCTAGCAGAGGATATTATAATTTTGTCTTGAAATGTGTAATGGACAGAAGGAGACGTTTCCGACCCAACAAAGTATATATATTCTGCATCAGCATGAATAGCCGAGTCGATATAGCGATATCCGTCTGTCCGTCTATTTCTATGCGAACTAGTCTCTCAGTTTTAAAGTTATTGTATTGAAACTTGGCACAGACCCTTCTTTTTGCTGCAGGCAGTACATATGTCGGAACCGGCCGGATCGGACCACTATAACATATAGCTGCCATAGGAATGATCGGTCGACAACTATGTTTTTGTATGAAAAACATTTTTGTTTATGAATGTATCCTTACCAAACTTTATCAAACAGAGTCTCTAGAGAGTTTATACAATCTGACCAAATTTGGTCAAAATCAGACCAGTATATCACTATATCAAACTTTTTGCTTATACAAATATTTCATCCAAACTAAGTGAGAGTTTTATTATACTTCAAATAGTTTCTTATCATTTTAGCAAAATCGGACCACATGAAGTTTTGTATAAAATTTGATTCCTGCTATGGTATATACCTTCGGCACTCCGAAGATAGTCGGCCTTTCTTGTTATTCTTGTTATATATCTATGAATTTTTTCCTAAAAATCCAAAGTAATCCCCTTATTTGAAATATGGATGGACATATAGTTGTGAATCTGGCAGGATCTTTCTTAAAAACTTACTTTATAAACTCACTTTTACACGTATTAATCTATGTATCCACAAAAATTTGAGTGCCCTATTGAGCTAGAGACTAGCCTTTGAAATGTCTTTTGCGTTCTAAGAGTTAAATAGTTGGAGATTCAAAGAATTAAGTTATTTGGAAACCCAGAAGATGAAGTATGTGAAGTAAAAGAGAATGATTAACAGAGTCAAAAGCCTTACTGAAATCAGTATAAATAACATCTATTTGCATTTTAAATTGAAATCCCTTAATGGCAAAATAAGTAAATTCCAATAAGTTAGTGTTAGTAGATTAATATTTCACAAACCCGTACTGGCAGGGTGAAATTATGGATCTACACAGATGTTGAACTTGGGAAGCTATTAATTTCTCTAAAATCTTAGGACGAGCAGACAACTTAGAAATACCTATATAGTTCTCGACGTTAGACTTACTTCCTTTTTTATGGAGAGGAATAATAAATGATTCTTCCCAAATGTTGGGGAAGAGCACAACTCCACGGACAGTTTAAAAAGAATAAATAATGGCTTTAAAATACCTTCAGCACAGTACCTAAGAACACAACTTTGTACTCCATCAGGTCCCTGAGAAAATACGGGCTTAATGGCCTTTAAATCACGTAGAAGGGAACTTTCAGTTATTAAAGGTGCAAAATTGCAATAGGAGTTATTTACATGATAAGGATATGGCGAAACTATTTGATAAGGTTGTGAACTATAAGTCGTTTCAAAAAACTCTGCAAAAAGATCGGCAATAGCCTTTTCTAGACCCTTGAAGCTAGAGCTACCAAACTTGATACACATGTTGGTGTATACCCTCAATTTATGAAGTGTCAAGATCAAAATACCAAATTAGGCATACTGTTTCGGAACCCACAAATAAGCAATTATACCGGACTCGGACAAGAGTATTGTGCTATCGAATACGTTCCTCTGAAACATTCTTACTTATTTATATTTAATTTTACTTTAACACAAGTTTATATTGTAGTTAGTTTATTGTAACGCCAATGTAGTTGGAATAATATATTTAAATAAAACAACGATTTTACGTCGGCTAGAGCTTCTGCTCTCTTTGGCTTCACAAATGGATCTGAATATATTTTGTATGTCTTAAGTCTAATACATAAAATTCTTATATCTACATATTTGTATGTTTGTATTATTGTGTTCATATGTATGCAGAAGGCATGCATATCTTATATACTATGTATTTGACCACTTGAGCTGCAAAGTGCACGCTCAGGTTTTCCCACGCGCTACGATCGGCTTGTATATAAGCGGTGGATCGTATTACATATGCGCTGGTGTGTTTGTATGTTCAACTGTGGTCTTTTGGGTATTTGTATATTTATGATCATTATGACAAAGTGTCACAATGTATTAACGAATTTTTATACCCTTTGATTTATGATAATGGTAGGGTAGATATCCTACAATATTCTTCGTAGCGTCTGTCTGCGCGCTTATTTAGTCGTAGTCTCTAAAAATAAGGTGTCAATCTATTAACAAAAATATTCAAATTTTATCGATTCTATCGATGTATCCTCCCAAGTACTGCAGTCGAAAATGCAATTTAGATTGCAATACTTAAAATTTTTACAGTTTTCTTAACATATAGTCTTACCAATTATAGATATTGTTTTTTATGCTAACATCTACAATCCTACAGTGTTATCTTTAGCCATATAAGTTTTAACAATAATGCCTTTTGATCAAATATTTCTAGGTAAATCTGAACACATTACTTAAACAATATAGCCTTCTTTAAATTAACTTTGGTTTTTTGACCATTTACGGCTATACTAAAGATATTGTCAATTTTTTTTCTCCATTTAACCAAAATATGTCAGCTAGTCTTTGAGATGCTTTCCACATAGTTAACAATTTCCAGCCACCGTCTGTTGCCACAGAGTAGGATTCTCTAAAATATTTATTAATTAATATGTAATTAGGAATGAATGACTCAATGGAGTTTAGCGAATGGTAGAAACAAAATTGGACGGCTATTCATCATGAATTCAATTTCGCAAAACAAAATTTTTAATGTATACTCTTTGGGGTAACGCTCCATGAGCAAAACACATAAATATTTCTTTACGGATTGTATCAACCCCTCACAGGTTCCTCCCATGTGAGATGATAAAGAGAAATTGCAAATCCAAGTGCAGTTTTTACTCCCTGTACCTATAAAATGGGTAAAAAGGAGGTATTGGATTTGTGCAAATGTCCGCCTGTCTGTCCGACTGTCCGGATGAACGTGTCGATCCCAGAAACTATAAGAGCTAGAGACACCAAATTTGGAATGTAGGTTTCTGTATACCATACGCAGATCAAGTTTGTTTCCGAGCTCAGATATCTCCCACCGTTCGTCCGCATTCGATCTAAACGTTTTACAGCCACACTTTTAAAGATATAGTTTTGGGTTTTGGCATGTATAATACTTTAGTCACTCTGAACCTGCTGTCAAAATTTCAAGTCGATCGCATTATAAACACGGAAGTTATTCAACGAACAAGATTCAGTACTACAGGGAGGGGGGAAAGAAGCACAGCCACGACTTAAAATGCCTCGCCTGCGCTGTCACGTGAGGTGTCGCTTATACGTGTACGACTTTGTGTATATGTGTGTGTATGTGTAAGTGCATACAGATGCGATCGGAAATTTTGGACCTGGGTACAGGGAGTTATGTAGTCGCGTATACTCGACTATAGCATTCTTACTTGTTTGTTGTTTAAAATTGTGTCAGTTTATTATTTTGCCAGTTGTCAATAATTAGCTTTATGTCTTTACTTGCGCGTTTCAAATTTGTCCCGTTCTCCGAGTACTGTTCAATGGAAAAGCCACGTCGACAACCCAACAAGTCCTCGGCAATTTCCAAATGAACTGCACGGGTTGCCATGCATGTAAATATTACTCCATACCATTTTACATGGCATGTATTATATGCAGAGCTCGCAAAATATGCTCAACCAAATTGTTTTGCTCGGTCTGCTCAGTCAAAAGACCGATAAAAGTGAAATGACATCGCTCTCGGTCTCAACAGCAACCCTTTTTTTCGTTTCGTTTGGGTTTTCGCTCTCGGGTCTCGGGCTGAGCTGCACACACAATCGGTCTTTCGTTAACCGTTTTGGGCGAGCAAATTCGTTCGTCGCTCAGGTACCGAGCGGTCAGTAACCGAGCAAAACGAAAAAAGGTTCGAATTAAAAGGTCTTTTTTTGTTGCTGTGTTTTCATTATGTTGTTGCCTTTGATATTTGAACGAAGGCAAAGCATGGAAGAGGAAGGGAGAAAACGATAGGCCGCTGCATACATTTTTTGCTATGCATACCCATGCGACTAATGCACACACACATGCGCAAAAGACCGTTTTACGAAATTTAACGAAGCAAAGGGTCTTTGAGTGAGCACTGAGCCGAAATACCGAGCAAAATCGGTTGTTGGTTGAGCAAAGACCGAACCGAGCAAAAACGATGTTTGAGGGTCTTCTCACGACAGTTTCGCATCGTGTCGGTTGGAGACCTGTCATTTGCTGACTACATACAGTAGTGGGACCGTTTTTTGCGAGCTCTGATTATATGTCCTATTTATCAAAATTTCTATTGGACCAAAGTAGTCTTAACTTACTTTTAAGAAAGCCTCGGTTGGTTCAATTCTACATTTTTACAATATTGACAGTTCCGAATAACGTTCTTCACTGTGTTACGGCAATTAATAATCCAATATTTTTGTCAGATGTTTGAAATTACAGACTCTGTTTAAATGTGACAATTTTCTCGATGATACCATTTATCAACAAATTTGTGATTGGATGATCTTTACTTGGTAGAATTAGATTTTTTCCATTAATGTCATTTCAATTATCCAATCGACATTTCAATCTCAACAATCCGTCATTGGACAATTTTAATGGCAATGATTTCAAACTGCTTGAGTTTTTTTTATCATTTCGCCCTTTTGTAAATTTTCAAATTCAGATTGAAAGCAATCTGCTTGTAACTTTTTAAAAATCAATATTTCAGCGTCAAAAATTTCCTTAGCTGTTTTTACTCCCTGTACCCATAAAATGGGTAAAAAGGGGGTATTGGATTTGTGCAAAAGTATGTAACAGGCAGAAGGAGACATCTCCGACCCTATAAAGTATATATATTCTTGATCAGTATCAAAAGAGATTTCGATTTGGCCATGTCCGTCTGTCTGTCCGTCTGTCCGTCCGTCCGTCTGTCCGTCTGTCTGTCCGTATGTATGAACGCAAGGATCTCAGCAACTATAAGAGCTAGAGACACCAAATTTGGAATGTAGGTTCGTGTATAGCGGGAGCAGGTCAAGTTTGTTTCTGATCTTAGATATCTTATCCCGTTCCCCCGCAAATCGATCAAAACGTTTTAAAGCCACAGTTTTAAAGATATCGTTTTGGGATTTGGCATGTACACTACTTCGATCACTCTTAATCTACTGTGCAAATTTCAAGACGATCGGATAATAAACACGGAAGTTATCCAACGAACAAGATTCAGTACTGGAGCGAGGGGGGGAAGAAGAAGCACAGCCACGACTTAAAATGCCTTGCGTACGCTGTGGCTCGCGTGTGTGCGGCTTTGTGTATGTGTGCGTGCATGTGTAAGAGACGAACATATGATTGGAAGTTTTAGACCTGGGTATGGGGAGTTTCGTAGTCGGGTATACTCGACTAGAGCATTCTTACTTGTTTCTGTATAACAACGTATCCAGTTAGAAAACCTTGTTACGTCCGGTAAAAGAATTCAAAATTTTGTTGAAGAAATTATATTTACATATTCGTTTGTAACCAATTCATTATCCATTTCTGCTAAATATATTTTGCTTACTGACTACTTTCTTTATACAAGAATTGTGGACCTCTTAAGCACTATTGCAATTAAAGTCAAACCCTTTTATTTTTGTTGCATTTTTTGTATTTCTCCCAAACGTCTCCTTTACCATTATTCTTAATACCATTATGCTTATTCTAGCTCCCAATAAGGTACCTTGCAATTCTAACCTGAAAATTGACATTGGCTTGAAGGGAGCTACGCGCGATTTTGCCACTACCAACATACAGTCGTTTGAACGCTCATTCTTAAAACGCACATATGCACATGCTGCATAAGCATATTTTGAGGCGTCGTACAGTGGTCCAGAGTACCCCATTTTCGCGACAAAAAGGATTTTCTGATTTTGAAGTAGCAGAAAAATGTTAAGTGCACAGTCAAAGAAGATACAATTTTACATCAGAATCAGAAAATATAACTGCTCTAAGCTTTAAGTATCACCACAATATCTTCTGCAAGTTGGTATTTCATTTCCGTTTCCTTGCGCAAATCAAAATATTACATTTTAATTCATTTTGTCTGTATTTTTTTTTCATCCGATAAGTCACGTGAATAAGTTAGTATACAAAAGAGTACATTTAACTAGCTTTTAAAAAGCATAGCTACTCAACAAATATATTTTTATACCCTAGCAGAGGATATTATAATTTTGTCTTGAAATGTGTAATGGACAGAAGGAGACGTTTCCGACCCAACAAAGTATATATATTCTGCATCAGCATGAATAGCCGAGTCGATATAGCGATATCCGTCTGTCCGTCTATTTCTATGCGAACTAGTCTCTCAGTTTTAAAGTTATTGTATTGAATCTTGGCACAGACCCTTCTTTTTGCTGCAGGCAGTACATATGTCGGAACCGGCCGGATCGGACCACTATAACATATAGCTGCCATAGGAATGATCGGTCGACAACTATGTTTTTGTATGAAAAACATTTTTGTTTATGAATGTATCCTTACCAAACTTTATCAAACAGAGTCTCTAGAGAGTTTATACAATCTGACCAAATTTGGTCAAAATCAGACCAGTATATCACTATATCAAACTTTTTGCTTATACAAATATTTCATCCAAACTAAGTGAGAGTTTTATTATACTTCAAATAGTTTCTTATCATTTTAGCAAAATCGGACCACATGAAGTTTTGTATAAAATTTGATTCCTGCTATGGGATATACCTTCGGCACTCCGAAGATAGTCGGCCTTTCTTGTTATTCTTGTTATATATCTATGAATTTTTTCCTAAAAATCCAAAGTAATCCCCTTATTTGAAATATGGATGGACATATAGTTGTGAATCTGGCAGGATCTTTCTTAAAAACTTACTTTATAAACTCACTTTTACACGTATTAATCTATGTATCCACAAAAATTTGAGTGCCCTATTGAGCTAGAGACTAGCCTTTGAAATGTCTTTTGCGTTCTAAGAGTTAAATAGTTGGAGATTCAAAGAATTAAGTTATTTGGAAACCCAGAAGATGAAGTATGTGAAGTAAAAGAGAATGATTAACAGAGTCAAAAGCCTTACTGAAATCAGTATAAATAACATCTATTTGCATTTTAAATTGAAATCCCTTAATGGCAAAATAAGTAAATTCCAATAAGTTAGTGTTAGTAGATTAATATTTCACAAACCCGTACTGGCAGGGTGAAATTATGGATCTACACAGATGTTGAACTTGGGAAGCTATTAATTTCTCTAAAATCTTAGGACGAGCAGACAACTTAGAAATACCTATATAGTTCTCGACGTTAGACTTACTTCCTTTTTTATGGAGAGGAATAATAAATGATTCTTCCCAAATGTTGGGGAAGAGCACAACTCCACGGACAGTTTAAAAAGAATAAATAATGGCTTTTAAATACCTTCAGCACAGTACCTAAGAACGCAACTTTGTACTCCATCAGGTCCCTGAGAAAATACGGGCTTAATGGCCTTTAAATCACGTAGAAGGGAACTTTCAGTTATTAAAGGTGCAAAATTGCAATAGGAGTTATTTACATGATAAGGATATGGCGAAACTATTTGATAAGGTTGTGAACTATAAGTCGTTTCAAAAAACTCTGCAAAAAGATCGGCAATAGCCTTTTCTAGACCCTTGAAGCTAGAGCTACCAAACTTGATACACATGTTGGTGTATACCCTCAATTTATGAAGTGTCAAGATCAAAATACCAAATTTGGCATACTGTTTCGGAACCCACAAATAAGCAATTATACCGGACTCGGACAAGAGTATTGTGCTATCGAATACGTTCCTCTGAAACATTCTTACTTATTTATATTTAATTTTACTTTAACACAAGTTTATATTGTAGTTAGTTTATTGTAACGCCAATGTAGTTGGAATAATATATTTAAATAAAACAACGATTTTACGTCGGCTAGAGCTCTGCTCTCTTTGGCTTCACAAATGGATCTGAATATATTTTGTATGTCTTAAGTCTAATACATAAAATTCTTATATCTACATATTTGTATGTTTGTATTATTGTGTTCATATGTATGCAGAAGGCATGCATATCTTATATACTATGTATTTGACCACTTGAGCTGCAAAGTGCACGCTCAGGTTTTCCCACGCGCTACGATCGGCTTGTATATAAGCGGTGGATCGTATTACATATGCGCTGGTGTGTTTGTATGTTCAACTGTGGTCTTTTGGGTATTTGTATATTTATGATCATTATGACAAAGTGTCACAATGTATTAACGAATTTTTATACCCTTTGATTTATGATAATGGTAGGGTAGATATCCTACAATATTCTTCGTAGCGTCTGTCTGCGCGCTTATTTAGTCGTAGTCTCTAAAAATAAGGTGTCAATCTATTAACAAAAATATTCAAATTTTATCGATTCTATCGATGTATCCTCCCAAGTACTGCAGTCGAAAATGCAATTCAGATTGCAATACTTAAAATTTTTACAGTTTTCTTAACATATAGTCTTACCAATTATAGATATTGTTTTTTATGCTAACATCTACAATCCTACAGTGTTATCTTTAGCCATATAAGTTTTAACAATAATGCCTTTTGATCAAATATTTCTAGGTAAATCTGAACACATTACTTAAACAATATAGCCTTCTTTAAATTAACTTTGGTTTTTTGACCATTTACGGCTATACTAAAGATATTGTCAATTTTTTTCTCCATTTAACCAAAATATGTCAGCTAGTCTTTGAGATGCTTTCCACATAGTTAACAATTTCCAGCCACCGTCTGTTGCCACAGAGTAGGATTCTCTAAAATATTTATTAATTAATATGTAATTAGGAATGAATGACTCAATGGAGTTTAGCGAATGGTAGAAACAAAATTGGACGGCTATTCATCATGAATTCAATTTCGCAAAACAAAATTTTTAATGTATACTCTTTGGGGTAACGCTCCATGAGCAAAACACATAAATATTTCTTTACGGATTGTATCAACCCCTCACAGGTTCCTCCCATGTGAGATGATAAAGAGAAATTGCAAATCCAAGTGCAGTTTTTACTCCCTGTACCTATAAAATGGGTAAAAAGGAGGTATTGGATTTGTGCAAATGTCCGCCTGTCTGTCCGACTGTCCGGATGAACGTGTCGATCCCAGAAACTATAAGAGCTAGAGACACCAAATTTGGAATGTAGGTTTCTGTATACCATACGCAGATCAAGTTTGTTTCCGATCTCAGATATCTCCCACCGTTCGTCCGCATTCGATCTAAACGTTTTACAGCCACACTTTTAAAGATATAGTTTTGGGTTTTGGCATGTATAATACTTTAGTCACTCTGAACCTGCTGTCAAAATTTCAAGTCGATCGCATTATAAACACGGAAGTTATTCAACGAACAAGATTCAGTACTACAGGGAGGGGGGAAAGAAGCACAGCCACGACTTAAAATGCCTCGCCTGCGCTGTCACGTGAGGTGTCGCTTATACGTGTACGACTTTGTGTATATGTGTGTGTATGTGTAAGTGCATACAGATGCGATCGGAAATTTTGGACCTGGGTACAGGGAGTTATGTAGTCGCGTATACTCGACTATAGCATTCTTACTTGTTTGTTGTTTAAAATTGTGTCAGTTTATTATTTTGCCAGTTGTCAATAATTAGCTTTATGTCTTTACTTGCGCGTTTCAAATTTGTCCCGTTCTCCGAGTACTGTTCAATGGGAAAGCCACGTCGACAACCCAACAAGTCCTCGGCAATTTCCAAATGAACTGCACGGGTTGCCATGCATGTAAATATTACACCATACCATTTTACATGGCATGTATTATATATCCTATTTATCAAAATTTCTATTGGACCAAAGTAGTCTTAACTTACTTTTAAGAAAGCCTCGGTTGGTTCAATTCTACATTTTTACAATATTGACAGTTCCGAATAACGTTCTTCACTGTGTTACGGCAATTAATAATCCAATATTTTTGTCAGATGTTTGAAATTACAGACTCTGTTTAAATGTGACAATTTTCTCGATGATACCATTTATCAACAAATTTGTGATTGGATGATCTTTACTTGGTAGAATTAGATTTTTTCCATTAATGTCATTTCAATTATCCAATCGACATTTCAATCTCAACAATCCGTCATTGGACAATTTTAATGGCAATGATTTCAAACTGCTTGAGTTTTTTTTTATCATTTCGCCCTTTTGTAAATTTTCAAATTCAGATTGAAAGCAATCTGCTTGTAACTTTTTAAAAATCAATATTTCAGCGTCAAAAATTTCCTTAGCTGTTATTTCTGTATAACAACGTATCCAGTTAGAAAACCTTGTTACGTCCGGTAAAAGAATTCAAAATTTTGTTGAAGAAATTATATTTACATATTCGTTTGTAACCAATTCATTATCCATTTCTGCTAAATATATTTTGCTTACTGGCTACTTTCTTTATACAAGAATTGTGGACCTCTTAAGCACTATTGCAATTAAAGTCAAACCCTTTTATTTTTGTTGCATTTTTTGTATTTCTCCCAAACGTCTCCTTTATCATTATTCTTAATACCATTATGCTTATTCTAGCTCCCAATAAGGTACCTTGCAATTCTAACCTGAAAATTGACATTGGCTTGAAGGGAGCTACGCGCGATTTTGCCATTACCAACATAAAGTCGTTTGAACGCTCATTCTTAAAACGCACATATGCACATGCTGCATAAGCATATTTTGAGGCGTCGTACAGTGGTCCAGAGTACCCCATTTTCGCGACAAAAAGGATTTTCTGATTTTGAAGTCGCAGAAAAATGTTAAGTGCACAGTCAAAGAAGATACAATTTTACATCAGAATCAGAAAATATAACTGCTCTAAGCTTTAAGTATCACCACAATATCTTCTGCAAGTTGGTATTTCATTTCCGTTTCCTTGCGCAAATCAAAATATTACATTTTAATTCATTTTGTCTGTATTTTTTTTTTCATTCGATAAGTCACGTGAATAAGTTAGTATACAAAAGAGTACATTTAACTAGCTTTTAAAAAGCATAGCTACTCAACAAATATATTTTTATATCCTAGCAGAGGATATTATAATTTTGTCTTGAAATGTGTAATGGACAGAAGGAGACGTTTCCGACCCAACAAAGTATATATATTCTGCATCAGCATGAATAGCCGAGTCGATATAGCGATATCCGTCTGTCCGTCTATTTCTATGCGAACTAGTCTCTCAGTTTTAAAGTTATTGTATTGAATCTTGGCACAGACCCTTCTTTTTGCTGCAGGCAGTACATATGTCGGAACCGGCCGGATCGGACCACTATAACATATAGCTGCCATAGGAATGATCGGTCGACAACTATGTTTTTGTATGAAAAACATTTTTGTTTATGAATGTATCCTTACCAAACTTTATCAAACAGAGTCTCTAGAGAGTTTATACAATCTGACCAAATTTGGTCAAAATCAGACCAGTATATCACTATATCAAACTTTTTGCTTATACAAATATTTCATCCAAACTAAGTGAGAGTTTTATTATACTTCAAATAGTTTCTTATCATTTTAGCAAAATCGGACCACATGAAGTTTTGTATAAAATTTGATTCCTGCTAGGGTATATACCTTCGGCACTCCGAAGATAGTCGGCCTTTCTTGTTATTCTTGTTATATATCTATGAATTTTTTCCTAAAAATCCAAAGTAATCCCCTTATTTGAAATATGGATGGACATATAGTTGTGAATCTGGCAGGATCTTTCTTAAAAACTTACTTTATAAACTCACTTTTACACGTATTAATCTATGTATCCACAAAAATTTGAGTGCCCTATTGTGCCTTTTTTGAGAAAATTAAAGTTTTGTTAATGAAGTTCAAAGGCGAAAATGCAAGGTTTCTTCTTCTTCCCGGTTTAATCCTTGCACTGTTCACCAAAGCGAACTGCTTTTCTGTTTTCATGTGGTATTCTGGTGCATATTGGTCAGAGCTACGGATTTGACAAATAGTGCAACAAGTTTTTATTTAATTTCGGTTAGTATTAATTACTAAATAAATATGATTTGATCTCCATCCCTGGACCATTTCATTGTGTATGTGTTTATATTTAATAAATGTTCTTTATTTAAAATGTAGCTGATTGTGTTCTGTGGATATAGAGGCGCAGTTGTTGTGATAATGTCGTTCGCAGTTATTGTTTTTATATTTGTATATGAAAATGTTGAAGTGATGACGATAGCGATGATGTTGGCTGTGATAAAAATAAATAAGTTGATTGTCAAATAAACCCAATTTAATGCATTTAGTTTCTATCCAAATTCTTTGATATAGTCTTGGATTTTGATTCAGATTATGGATATAGTCCCAAGATTTCGATAAATCTTTAAAAATATATACAAAAGTACACAGAATTAATAAATGTATGGATTTGAGTGTAATATCTTTTAAAATAATACAGTTTTCTTGCAATAGCCTACTTTTTGATCGATCGTTCCAATGAGAGCTATATATTATATATGTAATAATAATAATAAAAGTTTGTGAAATGTCAGCCTCATATCTAGCAAATAACTACTAATTGCTATAAAAATTTAAATTTTTCATTAAATTCGTACTGGAAAAAGTTTATAAAAAGAAAATTTCACTAAATATCCCGAACAAATTGGTTTTGACTTCACTTTTATCCATTTTATGAATCTTGGTTGCATTATGTAGTGAAAATAGGGTACTTTGGACCACTGCGCGTCGGTGAAAATATGTATTTGAATGTCACAGTCTTTGATTGGTAATGTTGTCATAAGTCTTGGAATGGTGAAATTACTTATTTGAAAAAAAACAAGTAAGAATGCTCTAGTCGAGTATACCCGACTACGAAACTCCCTGTACCCAGGTCTAAAACTTCCAATCATATGTTCGTCTCTAACACATGCACGCACACATACACAAAGCCGCACACACGCGAGCCACAGCGTACGCAAGGCATTTTAAGTCGTGGCTGTGCTTCTTCTTCCTCCCCTCGCTACAGTACTGAATATTGTTCGTTGAATAACTTCCGTGTTTATTATCCGATCGACTTTTGCACAGTAGATTAAGAGTGACCGAAGTAGTGTACATGCCAAATCCCAAAACGATATCTTTAAAACTGTGGCTGTAAAACGTTTTGATCAATTTGCGGGGGAACGGGGTAAGATATCAGAGATTGGAAACAAACTTGATCTGCGTATGGTATACACGAACCTACATACCAAATTTGGTGTCTCTAGCTCTTATAGTTGCTGAGATCGACGCGTTCATACGGACAGACAGACAGATGGACAGACAGACGGACATAGCCAAATCGCAATCTCTTTTGATACTGATCAAGAATATATATACTTTATAGGGTCGGAGATGTCTCCTTCTGCCTGTTACATACTTTTGCACAAATCCAATACCCCCTTTTTACCCATTTTATGGGTACAGGGAGTAAAAACTACAAAGCACATTCCTCGTTTTAAAATGTTCGTCTGCTATGGTCGCCCCAGCTAATACCACTGTCCCAAATAACTTGAAGGGGTATTTTATTTGCTATAAGTAAATTCGACAGAAAGCCCAATGGATGTAAAATTGACATTGTAATTTTTTAAACTTATCGTTTTGTTGGTCGCTCTAAATGCTCATGTAGTTCGCGGTGTGATTTTGAAAATTGTAAATTATAGCTAAATGTGTCGTTTCATAATTCCAGGACACGTTCTTCAGTTGTTTTTAAATTTTTGAGGGGTATCACATTTGCTTTGACATTTCCTTGATTCTATTTGAATGAGAACGTCTGCCGAATTCGATAACCAAATACACATCTGAAATCCTCCTTTCTGATGCAAATATGTGACATCCTTGATTAGCTGAACAGCGCTGTCGATATCATCTTCTCCACCCAAGAAGTCATCCATATAGTGTTTGGATATTATGTCTGCATGCTTTCAACTATTCATATTCGAATTCACAAGCATTGCAATTTCTACCTTGTGCAATACTTGGACTGCATTTAGCACTAAAATACAAAACTTGAATTTCGTAAACATCAGAAGTCCCATGTTCTTTACTTTCTGTCCGTCTGTCGTACTTTCATTTCATTTATTCACAGTAAAGTAATTATGTGTATTTGTGTGTGTCCTTATATTAATTACAATAAGGAGTTCAGACTTCATAGCCTTTTCTGCCTAAGTATATACATAGAACTTTTAATCAAAAAATTATAGCTATTAAAAATATTAAAGTGTTGGGAACAAAATTTTTTACAAAAACCCATGAAATGTGGTGCTTAAAAACTAAGGTGTGGTGCTTTAAAATTTAAAGAGTGTCTGCTATAACATTAATGTGTGAATATGTTGAATATATACATCTATTCCTAAAATTAAGGTGCAAACGAGCGAGTCTATCCACAACTAACTCAAAATTAGCTTGTTGATGAAGATCGATAGGAGAGTAGTGCCAGGGTAGATTATGAATCATCTTTAATATTTTATTTTGCCTGTCGTACTTTAATTTGTAAGAACATTTCTTGAATGTCTCCCACAAGTACAATTTAGCTTTCTCTTAAGTTCAGCAATCGATTAAATAGGTCAGGTCCGGTAATCGGTTACATTTCGTGCAAAGACTATGCTGTTATGGAAGTGCGGCAGTTCATGGACAAGAATTAAACTCTGAATTTAAATATAAGCGGATATTAAGGATATTAAGGGGATATTAAGGGCTAAGAAGGCAACCTTGCTTGACGCCGATATTTGTTTCGAAGTCCTCGGTTAATTGTTGGCCATCCCACACCGCCGCGTTATTGTCTTTGTATAGATGTGCTTAGTACTTTTTTTATTGTACAAATATGAGTTTCGGCCGAATATTTCAACAATTTTTGTTGCAAAGAATTCTGGCCCGACGCTTTAATTATTAAATAATATACTGTAAATAAGAAAAATCGGCCTGATAGTTTAAAAAACTAACATTCTCCCTCTCTCAGTTTTAAATGTAATGAAACTTAGTACAGACCCTTCTTTTTGCTGCGGGCAGTACATATGTCGGCACCGGCCGAATCGAACCACTATAACATATAGTTGCCATAGGAATGATCAGTCGACAACTATGTTTTTATATAAAAAACTTTTTTGTTTATGAATGTAAACTTACCGAAATCGAGTCTGATCAAATTTTGGGCAAAATCTGATTAATCACATAGTTGCCATAGGATTGGTTGAAAAATGAGTTTTTGTATGAAAAACTTTTTATTATTATATTTTTATTATATTCTAGCTAAGTGAAAGTCTAATTATACTTCTAATAGTTACCGATAACTATTAATGATAAACTCCCTGTACGCAGGTCTACAACTTAATAACATATCTTCATACACTTAGACATACACATACACATACATAAATACGCATGCACACAAGCGACAACGAAAGCGAGGCATTTTAAATGGCTGCGCTTCTTCCCCCGCTCTGCAATACTGAATCTTGTTTTGTGAATAACTTTCGTGTTTTTTTCCCGATTGACTTGAAATTTGGACAGTAGATTAAGAGTGACCTAAGTATTATACATGTTAAATTCCAAAAGTTTATCTTAAAAATTGTTGATATAAAACGTTTTTATCGAATTGCGGGGGAACGGGGGGAGATATCTGAAATTAGAAACAAACTTAATCTGCGTAACGTTTACAGGAACCTACATTCCCATTAGTGTCTCTAGCTCTCTTATAGTTGCGTAGATCAACGCGTTCATGCAGACGGACATGGCCAAATCGAAATCTCTTTTGATAGTGATCAGGAAAATATATACTTTATAGGATCGTAGACGTCTTCTACTGCCTGTTACATACATTTACACAGATTTAGTACCTCCTTTTTACCCATTTTTTGGGTACAGGGAGTAAAAATATGAACTATAAACTTATATACGTTAAGTCTAAAAGACTAAAATGTATAATTCTGTTAACATTTTTTTGCTTATAATTATAGTGATTAGTGCCCCAGCTTGTAACACGAGGTAATTCCAATTAAATAGATTTTTTTTCTTATTTCAATCAAACCACATAGGAGCAATCACACGAAGATTGAGATTTGTATAAAAACATTTCTGCTAGGGTATATAGCTTCGTCACTCCGAAGAAAGCCTTTCTTTCTTTTTATTTTCTTTTTATTACTTGTTCTTATATTATGCCTTTTTCCAATATTTGTTTATAGCCTTTCATGCTTCTTTTATACAATCTGTCTCCTCTATGGTTTCTGGTCATGACTCCAGCGTGTTGACTTCCACATCTAACACGATTTTATTGACAGTTTATTCGCGATGTCATTGTATCAAATCAATGGCATCCCAAATTCTTAACTTAAAATGCTTGATTTTACTTTTGACTTTTTATTGATGACCCTATATTCAAAAGATCCTTATCACCCAACTTTAGAAGTGATGTTTGACTTACTAGCCAGGGTGCTAAGCTCAGGCCCTGCAGAGCAAGTTCGTCAATTTCGGAAAACCGATTTTTCTAAACTAATTCAACGCTTATCCAAAACTGACTGGTCTCAGCGTTACATGTGTAGAGACATGGATTGTGCAATAATACATTTATATAACTACTTTTTCGCTCTTTGATTGTCCGATCTAACTTCTCTGCACTTAATATACACTGCTACAACTAATACCTCAGGAGCGCTAGGTTACAATTTCAGCGGGATCCTAAAAGGTTTTACAACTTCGTTAAGCGAAGCGTAGATCATCAACACTTCCATCACCTGTTTTTTTTTTTTTTTTTTCGAAAAAATTACAGCTGGTTTAGATCAGGCTGTCGTCAATCCTTTTTGCGAATTTGTTCAAACGACTCATAGTTCACAAACTTATTAATTTTTTGCTTTATTCTTATCATGTAAACAACTCCAATTGCATTTTTAGGCCTTTAATTGCTGAAAGTTTGCTTGTCGCTATTTGATTGCCCGATCTAACTTCTCTGCACTTAATTTACACTGTTATAACAACTACCTCAGGAGCTGTAGGTTACAGTTTCAGCGGGATCCTAGAAGGTTTTATAACTTCGTTAATGCGAAGCGTAGGTCATCAACACTTCCATCAACTGTATTTTTTGATAAAAAGACAGCTGACTCAGATCAGGCTATCGCCGATCTTTTTGCCGAATTTTTTCAAACGACTTACAGTTCACAACGTTATCAATTGGTTTCGCCTTATCCTTATCAGGTAATTAACTCCAATTGCATTTTTGGGCCTTTAATCACTGAAAGCTCGCTTCAACGTGATTTGAAGGCTATTAAGCCCGTATTTTCACCGGGACCTGATGGAGTACCAGGCTGCGTGCTCAAGTACTGTGCTGAAGGTATTTTTAAGCCATTATATTTTCTTTTTAAATTGTCCGTGGAGTTGTGCTCTTTCCCCAATATTTGGAAAGAGTCATTTATTATTCCTCTCCATAAAAAAGGAAACAAGTCCAATGTTGAGAACTATAGAGGTATTTCTAAGCTGTCTGCTATTCCTAAGATTTTTGAGAAATTAATAACTTCTCAACTTCAACATTTATGTAGATCTATAATTTCACCCTGCCAGCATGGCTTTGTGAAATATAGATCTACTACCACTAACCTATTGGAATTCACTTCTTTTGTTATTAAAGGATTTCAATCTAAAATGCAAACAGATGTTATTTACACTGATTTCAGTAAGGCTTTTGACTCAGTTAATCATTCTCTTTTACTTCACAAACTGCATCTTCTGGGATTTCCAAATAACTTAATTCTTTGGATCTCCAACTATTTAACTCTTAGAACCCAAAAGGTTTATTTCAAAGGCTTAGTCTCTAAGTCTGTGCAAGTTACTTCCGGAGTACCTCAAGGAAGTCATCTTGGCCCCTTATTATTTACTCTTTTCATCAATGACCTTCCTTCTGTCGTAAATTACTCTCGGGTGCTGATGTATGCCGATGATGTTAAACTATGTCTGACATCTACTGATTTCTTATCTGGTCAAAGGTTGCAAACTGATCTTGACAGTTTTCAAGCCTGGTGTCGGGTAAATTTATTAAATCTTAATTGTGGCAAGTGTAACGTAATGTCCTTTTACAGGCGAATGCCCTTCTTCAACAATTATATTCTTAATGGTAAGCCCCTTGTTCGAATTGAGTCGGTTGATGATTTGGGTATCCTTTTAGATCCCAAACTTAAGTTTGACAAGCATATCTTTTCCACCGCTAATCGTGCCTTTGGTGTCCTGGGTTTCATTAAGCGTTGGTCGAAAGAATTTAACGATCCCTACATTACTAAAACTCTTTATACTTCCCTTGTTCGACCTATTCTTGAATATGGGTCTTGTATTTGGTGTCCCCAATACAGGATTCATCAGGATAGATTAGAATCGGTACAAAAACAATTTCTGCTCTTTGCACTCCGGGGTCTTAACTGGAATCCTAATACTCGCTTACCTTCTTATCGTAGTAGACTCTTACTAATAAATCTGCCTTCTCTTTCTGATCGTAGAACCATGCTTGGTGTAATTTTCTTACATAAACTAATTCATGGGGAAATTGATTCTTCTGAATTAATCAGCCAAATTAGTTTTGCAGTTCCGATCAGAAGTTCTAGAAATTTTCTTCCTCTTTCTCTTCAAACTTGTAGTTCTAATTATGCTATTCATAACCCATTTCGAATCTTATGTTCTAACTATAACAATCTTTTCCATTTAGTAAGTAATGCTACTTCAATTTCTACACTTAGAACTTTACTCTTACGTTACTTTTGTAATTCTTAGAGAGGGACAATCGTACCCCATAGGTTTGCCCCTTGATGAAACTGTAGTTTTGTGCTGTCCTGGACCCTCAGAAATGTAATGCTCCATTTCCATCTCTCTTGATGATCCCGTCGAGAACTGTTAGCCAAAAGCTTCACCCATTTCGATCAGTTTCTTGCCTTTACCATTATATTCGGCCGGTTGTTGCAGTTCAAGTAGGTGGCAATCACAATGAGTCTCTCGCCGCCTTGCCTGATCTCAGATGCAGATTACTTTTGGTCGTACATGTTTCTTTATACTATACAACATACCACCCCTGGCCCGACCTCTGCTAGAAGTTCGCGTGGCCATGATCCACCACGAGTCAAAGTCAGCAAAATAGGGTTCGTAAATGTCAGTATTATTGTCTATGAATGTTTCATATAATATAATTTCGAAATTGTTGATCACTTTGAAAAAATTGGCTCAGAAGGGGGTACAATAGATCTTATAGGTCGCAATACAACGCCCCATCACCAATAATAATACTAACATATTGGCGAGTCCGGCTATATTTATTCGGACGTTGATGTACTAAACGGGCAGTACATTCAAGTGGCCCAAACGACACCAAGCACGGGCTTGTTAACGCGCGGACCCAGGCAAAATGCAAACCCACCTCCCGCCCAACCGACCGAGGGGCGCGCCGCATAACGTGCGGTAACGAAGATCGCGAAACATATAAATACGAACAGACTAAATAAAAGTTCTACATAAATTAAACAATATACAAAAAACTATAGATTACACAGATAACATAAAATAGAAGTTCTAAGTAAGGAAATAGAACTAGCATTACATATATAAAGATTGTTATAATTAGAACATATGATACGAAAAGGGTTATGGATAGCAAAGTTAGTGTTACAAACTTGAAGACAAAGGGGAAGAAAGTTTCTGGAATTTCTGATCGGAACTGCAAAACTAATCTGGCTAATTAATTCAGAAGAATCAATTTCTCCTTTAATTAGTTTGTGTAAAAAAATTACACCAAGCATGGTTCTACGATCAGAAAGAGAAGGAAGATTTATTAGTAAAAGTCTACTACGATAAGAAGGCAAGTGAGTATTAGGATTCCAGTTAAGACCCCGGAGTGCAAAGAGAAGAAATTGTTTTTGAACCGATTCTATTCTATCCTGATGAATCTTGTACTGGGGACACCAAATACAAGACCCATATTCAAGAAAAGGTCGAACAAGAGAAGTATATAGAGTTTTAGTAATGTAAGGATCGTTAAATTCTTTAGACCAACGCTTAATGAAACCCAGGACACCAAAGGCACGATTAACGGTGGAAAAGATATGTTTGTTAAACTTAAGCTTGGAATCTAACAGGATACCCAAATCATCAACCGACTCAATTCGAACAAGCGGCTTACCATTAAGAATATAATTGTTGAAAAAGGGCATTCGCCTGTAAAAGGACATTACGTTACACTTACCACAATTAAGATTTAATAAATTTACCCGACACCAGGCTTGAAAACTGTCAAGATCAGTTTGCAACCTTTGACCAGATAAGAAATCAGTAGATGTCAGACATAGTTTAACATCATCGGCATACATCAGCACCCGAGAGTAATTTACGACAGAAGGAAGGTCATTGATGAAAAGAGTAAATAATAAGGGGCCAAGATGACTTCCTTGAGGTACTCCGGAAGTAACTTGCACAGACTTAGAGACAAAGCCTTTGAAATAAACCTTTTGGGTTCTAAGAGTTAAATAGTTAGAAATCCAAAGAATTAAGTTATTTGGAAATCCTAGAAGATGAAGCTTGTGAAGTAAAAGAGAATGATTAACAGAATCAAAAGCCTTACTGAAATCAGTATAAATAACATCTGTTTGCATTTTAGATTGAAATCCCTTAATAACAAGAGAAGTGAATTCCAATAGGTTAGTGGTAGTAGATCTATACTTCACAAACCCATGCTGGCAGGGTGAAATTATAGACCTACATAAATGTTGAAGTTGAGAAGTTATTAATTTCTCAAAAATCTTAGGAATAGCAGACAACTTAGAAATACCTCTATAGTTCTCAACATTAGACTTGTTTCCTTTTTTATGGAGAGGAATAATAAATGATTCTTTCCAAATATTGGGGAAAGAGCACAACTCCACGGACAATTTAAAAAGAA
This sequence comes from Hirtodrosophila histrioides, assembly GCA_037075165.1. NCBI lineage: Eukaryota > Metazoa > Arthropoda > Insecta > Diptera > Drosophilidae > Hirtodrosophila > Hirtodrosophila histrioides. Next base: position 64,681 of record JBAMCL010000228.1, read on the forward strand.
CAAATAATGGCTTAAAAATACCTTGAGCACAGTACTTGAGCACACAGCCTGGTACTCCATCAGGTCCCGGAGAAAATACGGGGTTAATAGACTTCAAATCACGTAGAAGCGAGCTTTCAGTGATTAAAGGCCCAAAAATGCAATTGGAGTTAATTACCTGATAAGGATAAGGCGAAAGCAATTGATAAGGTTGTGAACTGTAAGTCGTTTGAAAAAATTCGGCAAAAAGATCGGCGATAGCCTGATCTGAGTCAGCTGTCTTTTTATCAAAAAATACAGTTGATGGAAGTGTTGATGACCTACGCTTCGCATTAACGAAGTTATAAAACCTTCTAGGATCCCGCTGAAACTGTAACCTACAGCTCCTGAGGTAGTTGTTATAACAGTGTAAATTAAGTGCAGAGAAGTTAGAAGTTATAATATGATATTATTCTAATACCAGTGTGCTGCTCTGATCGTACAGCTTTATCACACCATTTGGGCGCCCTTTTTATTTGATAGTAGATTTTTCGAGTGTGTCAAGAGTACCGATCCATTCCAATGATCATTACGTAATTCCTGACTATTATTTTCACATCTTCATTTTTGTCGTGGAGGTATTTTTAGGCTGCAATAGTATTGCCTTATTTCGCTTATTCGCCTTACTCAGATCCTTTTATATATATATTTTGGTGCCAGCTGGCCGTCTTGAGGACGTCATTGCCGCCTGAGTTTTAGCCATCTCCGCAATTAGGTTCCTGTTCCTGTTCTTTTTCCACAATAAACCTTACAGCTGTAATTTATGGAGCAATCAGACCAAGTTTCTTTTTACACAGATCCTCTACAGCTTGCTTTGCGTCGTTGTTCTTCGGCATCCCCCTGAAGATGGCATTATTTTTCTTCGATTGGCTGATCATCCGTTGCACCTAACGAAGACAGTTTTCGCGGTCCTGCTTTAGCTTTTCAATTTCTTTTTATACCATGTTCCCGAAGGGAAAATAGTATATTGGGTTGGCGAAATGTCCGTCTGTCCGTATGAACGCAATTTTTTTCCACAACCTTGAAGCTAGAGCAACCCAACCTGGTACACATGTTGGTGTATATTGCCAATTTATAAAGTGTCAAGATCAAATCTATATTTCCCACACCTGTACAGGTAGAGTTATCAGATTTGACATACAGACTACTGTTTTTTTCGCGTCTCTTTCCGAACTCACAAATAACCAAATTATATAGGACTAGGAACATAGTATTCTGCAGTCGGGTGCGTCCGACTGCAACGTTCCGAATTGGTGAACTCTGCATTCAAGAGTTTTACCGCTACGATTTGAGACGCCACCTGCTCCAGTTGGGTTGTAATGGCCCGCACACAAGCGACGCCTCAATCTTGGTTTGCATAGCCACCAAAATTTATTCTGACTGGTTTGTTGTGGGTGACTCGCTATTTTTATACTATGTTCCCGAAGGGAAAAATAGTATATTGGGTTTGCGCAATGTCCGTCTGTCCGTCTGTCCGTCTGTCCGTCCGTCCGTCTGTCCGTCTGTCCGTATGAACGCAATTTTTTTGCCTTTATCTTTGAGCTAGAGCAACCAAATTTGGCACACATGTTGGTGTATATCGTCAGTTTATAAAGTGTCAAGATCAGCCCCCCACCCCCACCCCCTCCCCCAAAATTTGGGGAAAACCTGTATCTTCCACATTTTTAAAGCTAGAGTTACCAAATTTGGCATACACACTAAAGTTGAGATTCCTGACAGATCTGCATCAAAAATTTTTGGACCCACCCACCCCCACCCCCCCAATGGAGCAAAACCTATATCTCCCACACCAGTAGAGCTAGAGTCACCAAATTTGGCATAGAGACTAATGTTGACCGCCTGGATAAAACTGCATCAAAAATTTTTGGAACCCCCCACCCTTACCCCCCCAATGGAGCACAACCTCTATCTCCCACACCAGTAGAGCTAGAGTCACCAAATTTGGCAGACAGACTAATGTTGGCCCCCTAGATAAAACTGCATCAAAAATTTTTGGACCCCCCCACCCCCACGCACCTAAAGGAGCAAAATCGCGTTTCTTTCTGAACTCACAAATAACCATATTATATACATAGGACTGGGAACATAGTATTCTGCAGTCGGGTGCGTCCGCCGTCGGACGCCACCGCCGACTGCAACGTTCTTACTTGTTCAACTTGGATAATGGGAATGTTGAGGTTGGATTTTCCAAGGGAGTGATGTTCGATGTTCTGCTTCCTGCTGCCACTATACTGGTAGACTCGGTATTTAAGTTATGGTAGCAATATTCATTAAATTGTTTTAATGGTTCAATATGGAAAAGGATAAAACTTGACTAGATGGGTATATACATACTACTTTAAAAATTTCCAGGATCCTACGATATTGGCAACACAATATCAAAAAACGGAATCCGCAGTATCGATTTCAGCCTTGGAATAAAATATTGAGCAAACTATTTGTGAGATATGTGAAAACGTGACAGAGAACTGGACCACCAGGATGTAGTTTGTCAAATGTTTCCAAGGCTGCCGAATGCCCGAAATCACTTTTCATTTAATGGCACTAAATCAGGGGTACGCAGAGCCTATGCACACGACGCACATTTGTTTTTGTATTGCACATAGCAAATGGAAGTGTATGATGCTTACACATAGGTAAGCTTCTGGTGCACATTGAGAAATTACACAAACAATTTTTCACTTTTCGCTTTCCGTCAACTTTCGTTGCTGGCAATCCAAAAACAATTTTACTGCTTCGTTTTTTCGGTGTTAATCCGAATGTATTTTGTTGTTGGCTTATCATTTATGATGCACTGAAAAACGGAAAGCTTCACTTCGTTGTGAACCGTCCGACGCATGTGTTCTATTCACATTTTTTGAATTGTCATTTCGTTTTTTCACTACTAAAACTATCATTAACAAAAATTAAAATAAATATTGATGAATTTTTAAATCACCATTGATCATAAGCATTTTCCATTATTTTTACTTTTTTGACGAAACATGTTCCTATTTTTTTCTGTGTACACATTGAAATAGAAAAAAAAGTTTGTTCCATGTGTGCGTGCGATTTCTTTTATTTGTATTGATGCGTGCACATCCATAAGGCAGATTTGCGCACCCCTGCACTAAATGATCTACCGAACAATACAAATTTTTATGATCAAGTTTGTTTGAAATTTTGGGTATCTCTTCCACTCGATATGTATTAAGTACTCTCGACTAGAATATTAAACAAAAAAACATTTTTATGTTCTATTTATTTCAGTTCAAGGCTTCTTTGACTTGTTCAGACTTCCATTAGAACAATACAACAAGGATGGAAGGATTATTCGAGGCTTTCAACTGGGTGCACAAAGTTTTAGTGCTCGAACTGCATTTGCAGCACTTGAGATAACTTCAAGGATAATTCACTTACTTCAGGTAAATTTTTCGACTCTTTCTCTTCTGTTTTATGTATGTCAATTTTACTTATATATTATGTCTATGTTATATGTACATTTATCGATTGTTTGTTTACCGCGTTCTTCATTTTAAAGTATTTAACATTTAACGTATTTCTCATTTTTAAGTATTTAAATTGAATTATTCCTTTTCCTACACTTTGTTCCTTTTTTAAAACCTGACTGACTGATTGCCGACATTTGAACAGCTCAAACGGTAGAAGCCAGAAGTCTGGAATTTTTTCAGTACCTTTCTATTATCCCGTAAGTGGGAACAGCCGATAAAATTTTTTAAATATATATCCGGAAGTATGAGAAAATTGTATTTGAAAATTGTATGAATATCTTGATATGCGCCAGCTGCTGCTTAGCAACGTTGAAGTGCAAAAGAGTTAAAAAATCTATCTTTTGAAATCTTATAAGTGCAACTGAAATCGCCATATTGCTTAGCCTTTTGTTTATGCTATGCTCGCGATCTTCGCTTGACATCATATGTTTTGCGGGTAATTCTCTAGTATAGCGGTCCATATAAAAACTGCTACAAAATGTCTGACTTGGTCTTAAACAACGTGTCTTAAAATTGAAAAGTAAATTCCGGCGCGGAGCAAGACTTTATTGTCGAAATCTACATAGATAAAAGAGTTCCTCCCGACTGATTTATTGGCAATCATTGCACAGCCCAATCCGTAAAAGCTAGAATGCTGAAATTTTCCATCTATGATGAAAGTGCACAATATGGTGGGGCTTTGCAAAATTCCACCCTCAAGTCGGAAAATGTTGTATGAAACTTTTTGATTATCGTCCGATTGGCTTCAAACTTATTTTCCAAGCTCTACACAATTAATAATTCGATACGTGTATCACTGATTTTCGATTCAGCCCATGAAAATGGGTGGTAAACTCTGGCATTCGACATTTTTATAATTTCGGTGCGATTGTCTTCAAACTCATTTTCAAGGCTTTAAACAAAGACATAATTGGCGAGGTGCTCAAAAATTTGGAAAAAACCCAGCGCCACAGTGGACAAATTTTCGCAAAACTGTTGAATGAAACTCTTTTAATTATTGTCCGATTGGCTTCAAACTCATTCTCAAAGATCTAAACATAAAAAATTTCGACACATGTGGCACCGATTTTAGAAAAACACGTCAAATGTCGGAAAAGTGGTGGAAAACTTTCGAATTTGGGATTTTAGTTTCTTATGCGAATGGATTCATACTAATTGCCAAAAATTCAAGTTTATTTCCAATTTCAGTTATCTCCCGCCGTTCCCCCGCCATTTGACTAAAACGTTTTATACTTACAATTTTAAAGATATAGCTTTGGGATTTGGCATGTATTATACGGAAGTTATTTGCAAAAGAAGATTCAATGCTGCAGCACGTGGGGGAAGACGCAGCACAGCCACCTCTTAAAATGCTGTGTATGTGTACGTGTGTGTATGTGTGTGTGTGTGTGTGTAAATGTACGAAGATGCGTTTGGATTTTTTTGACCTGGGTACAGGGAGTTTTGTTTTCCTATTTTAACCTACGTTCAGTACCTTTTTCACACTTCATTTTGTCGGAATTTATGCTTTCCATGGTCAAATGTGCAATTTGTCATTCGCCTGAAATAAATCAGCTGACGGCAGATGGGTGCGATGAGTTCGTACGGCTTCGAACAATTGGCGGATCACTGGGATGCGGAGATTTGAAAATCTCTCAATGAAATTGCGGTGCGCACCTCTGAAGTGCACAAACTTCAATGCTTCTAAAAGGCGGTGTAAGTACCTTGTCGAAATGTTGCCATTTCGAGGATGGACCTCCTGACACTCTTTCCCTGTTAACCGCATCCTTACTAAACACAGGATCATTAATATATAAACATTTTACTATTTATTTTAAAAACTACTTTTGGCGCACAATTTATGCTTCGCACACAACAGCTGTTCGTTAACAATATACTAAAAACGACCGCGGCTGAGTGGCTGAATTAAAAAAAATGTTACGTTCACCTACATTCCGGCTTATGGGATTATATACAAGCATGAACTGCACATTCCACTCAAAAAACAAATTTAAAATGGCGTCGAATGCAGTGAATGTGCTGCCGTGAATAGCGGCTATTATGTCGGTTCAAACTACATTCGGAGTTTCACAAAGAAGTCATCTTAGATCCTTATTGTTTACGTTGTTCATAAGTAACCTTCCCTCTGCCATAAGTCATTTTTGGGTGCTGATGTATGCTAATGATGTAAGACTTTGTTTGTTGTCTATTGATTTTCTTTCCCGTGAAAGGGGGCAGACTAATTTTGACAGTTTTCAAGCCTGGTGTCGGGTAAATTTATTATAACTTAAGTATGGTAAATGTAAATTAATATCGTTTTGTAGGCTTATGACATTTTTAAACAATTATATTTTAAACTAACAAGTAATACTCCAGCCTTTCCCGGCTTATCATTTAGATTGCACTTTGCAATATGTTGAATTTCACCACTTTCGTCAACCTTAAAAAACACACACAAATAGCGAATCACAATTTTCCTCCCATGGGAGTAGGAAACTAAATAGTTGAGCCATGTGACTAATGTTTCTTGTGTAGGGCCTTGAAAATGTCTTTGAAGCCGATCTAACTAAAGACATAATCACACTCATTTATCCTTGACTTTCATTTCCCGCCTGTGGCGAGGCGTTGGAGTAGATTTTTCATTTGAAGCCAATTCCAACAATAATACTAAAATTCCAGACTAAAGCTTTCCAAATATTTTTCACCCGTTGTGTTGCCCGCAAAGTACCGATGTTCGAATTAGAAACAAAAAAGTTGAATTCCAGACTTCACCGACCATGGAAAAAATCGGTAGCACATATGTTTATTGTGAGGTGCTTTGAAAATTCTTTTCAAAATATTTGAATGAAAAACAGAAAACTTAAAATATATTTGTTTGAAGCCATTCGGACGTAATCAACAAAGTTTCATACAACAGTTTTCTGCGAATTCTCCGACCTTGGGGGCATATTTTGCAAAATCTTTGACCACCTATTATGTTTTTCTATAGAACCTTGAACCTCGGTGATATATATGTCAAATGACTTTTTGTGTAGATCTTTGAACCAGATTGGATGGTAAACAATAAAGTTTCATACAGCAGATTTCCGCAATTCTCCACGCTTGTGGGTGGAGTTGTCCAAAATCCCGTCTTCCACGTTCATCACAGATGGTACTACTTGAAAATTTCAGCATCCTAGCTCTTACGGCTTGGGCTGTGCTATGATTGCCAGTCAGGCCAAACTCTTTTACATGTATAGTTGAGAGCCGCTTGTTCAAATTATGTCCCAAGGTTGAGTTTGAAAAGCATATTTCTTTCGCTACTAATCGTACCTTTGGTATCCTTTACCGATCCCTACATTACCAAAACACTTTATACTTGATTGTTTCACATATTCGTGAATGTGGGTATTGTATTGTTGATGTATGCCGATGATGTTAAACTTTGTCTGTCATCTACTGATTTCCTGTCTGGTCAAAGGTTGCAAACTGATCTTGACAGTTTTCAAGCCTGGTGTCGGGTAAATTTATTAAATCTCAATTGTGGCAAGTGTAACGTAATGTCCTTTTACAGGCGAATGCCCTTCTTCAACAATTATATTCTTAATGGTAAGCCCCTTGTTCGAATTGAGTCGGTTGATGATTTGGGTATCCTTTTAGATCCCAAACTTAAGTTTGACAAGCATATCTTTTCCACCGCTAATCGTGCCTTTGGTGTCCTGGGTTTCATTAAGCGTTGGTCGAAAGAATTTAACGATCCCTACATTACTAAAACTCTTTATACTTCCCTTGTGCGACCTATTCTTGAATATGGGTCTTGTATTTGGTGTCCCCAATACAGGATTCATCAGGATAGATTAGAATCGGTACAAAAACAATTTCTGCTCTTTGCACTCCGGGGTCTTAACTGGAATCCTAATACTCGCTTACCTTCTTATCGTAGTAGACTCTTACTAATAAATCTGCCTTCTCTTTCTGATCGTAGAACCATGCTTGGTGTAATTTTCTTACATAAACTAATTCATGGGGAAATTGATTCTTCTGAATTAATCAGCCAAATTAGTTTTGCAGTTCCGATCAGAAGTTCTAGAAATTTTCTTCCTCTTTCTCTTCAAACTTGTAGTTCTAATTATGCTATTCATAACCCACTTCGAATCTTATGTTCTAACTATAACAATCTTTTCCATTTAGTAAGTAATGCTACTTCAATTTCTACACTTAGAACTTTACTCTTACGCTACTTATGTAATCCTTAGAGTCTTTTTGTATAATGGTATTTTTGTATTTAGTTTGTATTTTTATTGTCCGCGATCTTCCGCTACCGTACGTTATGCGGTGCGCCTCTCGGTCGGTTGGGCGGGAGGTGGGTTGCATTTATGCTTGGGTCCGCGCGTTAACAAGCCCGTGCTTGGTGTCGTTGGGCCACTTGTATGTACTGTTCGTTAGTACATCAACGTCCGAAAGTATTTGGTGTCCCCAATAAAAGGCCCATCAATACAAAACGGAATCTGTAGAACAATAATTTCTGCTCTTTGCAATCTTAACTGGAATCGTAGTACTCGCTTGCTTGTAGATTTTTACTTAAAAATCTTCCCTCTCCTACGGTTCGTAAAACCATGCTTAGTGTTATTTTTTATCGCAAGCTAATCAATGGAGAAATTGATTCATCTTTCTCTTTAGACTTGTTATAGTAATTATACTATCCATAACCCTTTTCGAATCTTATACTCTTATTATAACATAATATTGTCAGTTTGACACGACATTAATAATGTGAGTTGCATTTATTATATTTTCGCAGTAAAAGGTTTTCTTATGAAGACATTAAATGGCGATAATCGATAATCATAATAGAAAACAAGTAAGAATGCTATAGTCGAGTATACCCGACTACAAAACTCCCTGTACCCAGGTCCAACATTTCCGATCGCATCTGTATGCACTTACACATACACACACACATACACAATGACGTACACACACAAGCGACACCTCGCGCAACAGCGCAGGCGAGGCATTTTAAGTCCTGGCTGTGCTTCTTCTTCCCCCCTCGCTCTAGTACTGAATCTTGTTCGTTAAATAACTTCCGTGTTTATAATCCGATCGACTTGAAATTTTGACAGCAGGTTAAGAGTGACTAAAGTATTAAACACGCCAAATCGTAAAGCTATATCTTTAAAAGTGTGGGTGTAAAACGTTTTGATCGAATTGCGGGGGAACGGGGTAAGATATCTGAGATCGGAAGCAAACTTGATCTGCGTATGGTATACAGGAACCTACATTCCAAATTTGGTGTCTCAGCTTTTATAGTTGCTGAGATCGACGCGTTCATCCGGACAGACGGACAGACGGACAGACAGGCGGACATTTGCACAAATCCAATACTCCTTTTTACACATTTTATTGGTACAGGGAGTAAATACTGACATGAAAAAAACACCCAATATGTATTTTGTCACGCGATTCCCAACATTTGCAAAAAAAAGACGGATTAATATTATATATTATTAAAATACATAAAAGGGGTCGAGTCGCTTAGTTTCTTGACAGAAAATGGTAATATGAGCAAACAAATAAAATCTTGCTGATGTACGCAGGATTGGATTCAGCGAACAAAAGATTTTTTATTCGGAAACAGAAGTGCTTGAAAGGTGCAGCTCTGGAGGCACTACGTCGTAAACTGATGTTGCCATCAACGGCGACTTACGCGATCGATACACTGCTAATGCTGTATACATCATCGTGAAGAGTTTTGCTCGCCTGACACTGGCGGTGCAAAACTACCTTGCCACGGTCAACGCAATTGTATCTCAGAGTATTTAAACGACCCAATGCTTTTTCGTAATTTGCTGGACAAATTGCCATTCGATCTGAAGCTGGAGGCCACGAAAGTGTATAGCATTGATGGCAGACCATAACACATGATCCTCTCTTGCACAATGAAGATCAGCGTGGAACTAGAGACGCTGCATCTTCCACGAATGAGGGTGCCATTATTCGGCGCTATTCAGAAATGTGCCAGTGGCGCTGTACTGCCCAAAAAAACAGTGCAAACATTTTCAATGATAGATGAAGGCTCGTCGTATTCGCTGTTGGAGAGAGTCATAGCAGAACAAGTAAGAATGCTATAGTCGAGTATACCCGACTACAAGCGTTTTTGGAAAGTCAATGACTGGAGGATTGAGCGCGGTGGATGTGCCGCGACAATGCTGCGTGCCGCAACGGTAATACAACACCGTACACGAGGCGCTAACGCTGCAGTTTTCGGGCAGCGACGGCAGCCTGGCGGCAGCACCAGCTTTAAGTTTAATGCATTGTAAAGTTTAGTTTTAGTTTTTGATTTAACAAAGCGAGACGTATCGCCTGCTAATAAAGTTTATAAATTCTAACTCTCACGCGTTCCCCTTTATTGGGAACTAATTGGCGCCCAACACGGTTTTTATAAACCCACGGTAGTGCGTAACAACAGTAGTTTGTGTGCGTTTTTTTCATTATAAAAAGAACAATTCCGCAAGAACAGTAGTTGTGTGCATTTTTTCCGTTATAAAAGGAACAATACCTAACTCATGCAGGTGAATCGAAATCTATCGAACGACATGTTTAAAAAACAGAGGTGTGCCATTACGTTTTTGACTCTCTGCAACAGAAACATAAAAACACATGCGTGCCTTCTTTCATTCCGAAAAGCTGCAGGGTAAAAACAAACAAACAAACAAACCAGTACAAGTAACTGCACTGACAATAAAAAATAAAATAAAAAAATAAAAATACATAAAAACAACAACAACAAAACGTTATTTGCGAGTGCGCAGGCGCAAATAAATAAAGAATTTGCAAGACAAATAATCATCAAAGCCACCGAAGGGTGGGTGCTTCGAGACATTTTGACTGCGGCGTTGAATGCTGAGTACCGGACACCAAAATTTTTTTTTTTTTTTTACAATAAATTTAAGTAGCATTTAAGTGATTTGCATTGAGATTTGTAATTCTTTTGTTAATAAAATAAAAGTCAGTAAGCGAAGGGAATTCTATTTTCGGGCTAGACCAGGGTCAATTGTGCAGTGCGTTTTCAGTCGAATGAGTGACAGGGACGGTTACGCGTAGCAAAACAGACGGGCACACACGACAGCAACGATAGTATTTTTTAGCAAATACTTGATGAATTTGATACGTTGCAGGTATCCGGGAGCGTTGGTTCATTTAGTTCGAAGACAGAAAAAAATTTGAAAAGGTTGATGCCGCAGTGCAACAAGCAGTAGCGGCGCGATACCAACATTACCTTGCAAGAGAGGCGAGCCTTAGGTAAGAGTTGGAACAACAAATTTCGCAAGTGTCCTCTAGTTTAAAAACCACTCAGTTTTCGGTACCAGATGTAAAATTTTATAGAATTTTAAGAATCTTACAATCTAACTTACTTATATATATATACATACATAATATATATATTCTTCAGCCCTGGATCGATTATCTTCGACCATTAAGATATGTGTATTCGATAATACTATAAGCATTGTAATCGATATTGATGTTGATCGCCACTCTTGAGTAAAAGGTGCAAAACGCAAGATGTGAAACGAAGCACATAATAATTTAAATGTAAAGCGAACTGACAAAATGTGAAAATATTATAAATGAACTTAAAATAAACTATTATTATATTCTACATCGAAAAACAAATGTGAATATAATTGGAACAACATCTTCCACGTATATCTCCGCCTATATATATATAAAAGAGTTTAACTTGACTGACTGAGTGGTGACATTTTGGGCAGCCCAAACGTTAGAAGCTAGAAACCTGCAATTTTACCTTTTTATTAGAAAGTTAGGTGGAACTGTCGGAAAAATATACATATATATATCGGGAAGTATAAGAAAATTGTATTTGAAAATTGTATGAAAGTCTCGGTATGCGCCAGCTGCTGCATAACAACGTAAAAGTGCAAAAAAGATAAAAAGTCTCTCTCTCTTGAAACGGCCTTAAAACTTATAAGTGCGACTGAAGTCGCCATATTGCTTATGTCTCTCAGACTCTGCCCAGTTTTGCAATCGATATACGGTAGACGGCGCGGTGCTGATCGACATGTGTTTCACAGGTAATTCTTTCTTTCTAAAGACTACGTCAAAATGTCTGACTTTGGTCTTAAACGTCGCGTCTCAAAATTAGAGAGCCAATTCTGTCGGCAGAAGAAGACTTTATTGTCGAAATAATGAAATTAATGCAAGTAGAAATTCACCGATATGCGTATATCGACACGAAAGTTGTTCTTGTTAGTGTTGGAAAACATCAAACATTTACCAGAGTTGCCAGACCGTTAAGATATAGTACCGCACAAATATGAATTTTTTAATAAAATGTGAATATGCCGTTTAATATAAAACTCGCGACTTTTCGCTCCCTCGGCTTTAAAACTTATAAGTGCGTCTCTCAGACTCAGCTTATGCTTTGCTATCGTCTACGGTAGATGGCGCGCTGCTGCTGAAGTGAATTATTTTTGTTATTCTACGATTTGGTTAATTTAAATAATTTAAGTTAATTAATTAGTTTTGTACATGTTTGGTTAGTAGAAGGTGAATGCTGCTGGGTCGATTTACTACATTTTAAATTCATTATTATGTGGTGGTCGGTTAATATTTATTAGTACCAACATGTAATAAGTTTTCCGCCTAATTTGAGAATTCGAATTTTTGCTAAGAGCGGTGCACATTTTCGTAGTGCAGGCGGCTTACGCAAACAGAATGCAATAAAAATGTAGGGTTTCGCAATGTTTTAACAATGGAAATAAATGTTTTATAAGTTGTCACTTGAATTAAGTACAGACTTTTTATCACTCTACCGCTATTTTCTGAATGATAGTCTTATTCTTCTAACTTCATCAAAAATAATTTAAAGGACTACGCCCACCCGTCACCACGGGTGAGAAATGGGGGTCAAAATCAAATTTCATTAGGCATTTGACTCAACTATTTGGTTTCCATGGGATGAAAAATTGTAATGTGACCCATACACAAGGCAACTCAATTGCCCAACTTGAGTTGCAAGTAATTGGTACGGTTGCGCAATGTTGTGCCAACTAGATTCTGTATCAAAACCTTTTGTTACGAGCAGCGCGTTGCCGTAACTGGCTGTGGTGTATTTCGGCACAACTCAATCGACACAACTCGTGGGCGTTTTCCTTTGGTTTAGTACTTTCCTGGTTTTTTGTTTGCGTGGTGTCAGATGCTCTTTGTTGTATGCATAACGCTTGAAGACCTCTAGCTTCATGATCGGGGTTGTTTTGATATAGTTGTGCTGTAGTTATGAACATCTTTGTGGACGTCCTCCTTTCCGTTTTTTTTCTTGCTACTATTTTTTTTCTGTTTGCCAGGTACTTGGTGGCATTTTGTGTGCCGTTCATAAGCGGCGTTGTTTAGCAGAAAATAGTAAAATAAATGAAAATTCGGATATTCGTTATGTTGTTTTTATTAATCAAATTTAAAGTTTTAATTTTTTTTTTCTGGATTTGTATTTTTGTTTAATTGATATATTTAAACAAACCAGTTAATTTTGGAGTTGTGCTACGAAGTCGGCCGATCTGATGGTGCTTCGCTTTTCGTCGACGATCGTTTTCTGCTTCTGTTTGCTTCGGCTGCGACTTTCGATTTTTTCTGAAGAAGCAACAGCAACAGGAATCAAACTTTTTACAGTTTTTTAAACACTGGACAATACAACTTATAGAGCTATGAGAAAGAACCCAACACAACAACTAATAAAAAAGAACAATACAATTATAAATTACCTTTACAAACCAAATTTTATTGACTGACGAATTAAATCAAAATTATACTGTTCAGGAGGACACGCACCAATGATATACGGACTACCAAAGATACATAAGGATGACAAACAATTTAGACCGATAGAGCCTCCACAAACGTTCTATGCTAAAAAATGGCAAAATATACAGGGGAACTACTAAAAAATATATCTTCGAAAAGATACAACATTTAGAGTTACAAACCAACTAGAAACACCACAATAGACGATGATGAGATTCTAGTGGCTTTTAATGTGGTCTCATTTCTCACAAGTATACCGATAAGACAAGCTATTCAAAACAAATGAAATGATGGACTCAAATAACGTAATACACAAATATACCTAAGAAAAGAAAAGAAGGAAGGAATTTAATGAAGTTCTTTATACTTCATACTGTTTGACAATAACTTTTTATATAAAGAAATTTGTGGAATGCCCAGGGGCAATCCAATATCACTAATATTAGCTAGAGTACTGGACAAAATTCTTGACAATGCCGCAGATAACTTAAAAAGAAGAACATCCAAATAAAACATATATCAAAATACTAGCAGGTAATATCCCGGCCTTGCCCAGGGAAATATTTAGATGAAAATGCATTTTTTTTCTTGAATTTGACTGCTTTCGTCAACCGTAAGAAACACAACTAAATAGTTGAGCCACGTGACTAATGTTTTCAGTGTAGGGCTATGAAAATGTCTTTGAAAAAAAAAAAAAAAAAAAAAAAGAAAATATGTCCCACTCATTTGTCCTTGATTTTCCAAAATCAATTGGCATTTTAAGCGAACAATAATACTAAGAATCCAAACTCAATCTTTCCTACTGTTTTCCGCCCGCTGTCTTGCCCGCAAAGTACCGAGGTTTTTGTATTTATATTTGGAAATTAATATAAGGCCACGTGTATTTTTCGAAACCGGTAGCACATGTGACGAATTATTTAATGTGAGGTGCTTTGAAAATAAGTTTCAAAATGATTGAATGATAAACAGAAGTTTGAAAATGAGTTTGAAGTAAATTGGAGGATAATCAAAAAAATTTCATACAACAGTTTTCCGCGTATTTTCCGACCTTAGGGATAGATTTTCCAATAACTTTGGACACCGCGCCTATTATGTGTTTGGGTAGAACCTTGAAAATGAGTTTGAAGCCAATCGCATGAAAACTAAAAATGTCGAATGCCAGAGTCTTCCACCGATTTTCCGACCATGTGGTCGAATTTACCAAAATCGCTGATACACGTGTTAAATTATTTAATGTGAAGAGCTTTGAAAATGAATTTGAAGCCAATCGGACGATAATCAAAAAAGTTTCATACAACAGTTTTCCACGAATTTTCCGACTTTGGGGGTAGATTTTCCAAAATCTTTGACCACCGCGCCTATTATTTCTGCCTATAGAACCTTGAAAATGAGTTTGAAGCCAATCGCATGAAAATTAAAAATGTCGAATGCCAGACTTTTCCACCGATTTTCCAACCATGTGGTTGAATTTCCCAAAATCGCTGATACACGTGTCAAATTATTTAATGTGAAGAGCTTTGAAAATGAGTTTGAAGCCAATCGGACGATAATCAAAAATGTTTCATACAACAGTTTTCCACGAATTTTCCGACTATGGGGGTAGATTTTCCATTAACTTTGACCACCGCGCTTATTATTTCTGCCTATAGAACCTTTATACCTCTTCAGCTTTATAATATTAGTATAGATGTGGACGACATATTATCTATACTAATATTATAAAGCTGAAGAGTTTGTTTGTTTGTTTGTTTGAACGCGCTAATTTCAGGAGCTACTGGTTCGAATTGAAAAATTCTTTTTGTGTTGAATAGACCATTTATCGAGGAAGGCTTTATAAGGCTATATAACATCACGCTGCAACTATTAGAAGCGAAGAAATAATGGAAAATTAAAAAAAATACGGGGAAAATTATTCATCCTTCAGGGCTTCCGTTGCGTGCGCTGCGAAAACGGTTCAAGATACCAAAAATATATGTATGAAAGAATTATTCCTATTGAAATGATCTAAAAAATGTCCACGACAGTATATGTCTATCTTTTAAGATTAACTCACTAGAACCGTTTTTATGATAATCAATTTGGTCGAAATTAATGCATTTGTTAAGAGTTGTATCAACATAATAATATTAATCTTTATCAAATATGTGTTGTTGATAAGAGTATTTAATTGTGACCAAAATTGTCTTTGACATCACTTAATTTCAATGAACATCTTAGAAGATATTACAACAGGGGTGCCCAAACGCTGCTTATGGAAGAGCAAACTTCAATACATATGCAAGAAAACACTAATACATCTAAGGCAAACAATTTTTTTCATTTTATTGTGTGCACCGAAAAAAAAGTAGATACAATTTCTATTATTTCTTTGGAAAAAAAAAATGTTTTCCAAAAAAAGTACTACGTCCAGCTATTCATCTTTTCACCACCACTATTTTATTGTAACTATTATTTGAATGCAAATAATGCATTTAAAATGGTTTGCAGAAAAATATCGTGTCTAGCATTCAATCAAATATAATTTTTTTAAAGTGCAGGCCTCAACGAAGAGCAACAACAAAATTACACCGAAATTCAGTAGCGCAATAACAAAGTAATGAAGTGTTGTTGCTTTGCTCATGAGCCCAGCCATGTTTTTGTATTATGCATTGGCTTATGACTAAAGCCGTGCATGTATACGCGCATTGCTGCCTATGCCTAAGAGCAATTACAATAACAAAATGAGCCAGATGAGCAATGGGCTGGGCACCCCTGTATTACAATTTTAAAATAACACCGATATAAAATTGACCCGCGTCGCATGATGTGCAAAACATTGCAGCGTCATGTGACAGGCGTGGCTTGCGAGCGACGCGGAGAAGGGGGTGTAGCTATACGAGGTACCATGCCGCGCGGCTCAGACGCGCGGTCGGCTCCCTTCGGAACGGTTGTATGCAGCGTTATTTGTTTTTGCGATATAATATCGTCGTGTCATAATACTTTTAAATAGTATTTCATTTTGTTTTAAGGATAATATTTTGTTTCTAATAATTTCACAATTATTAACACTTTTTTTTAGTTTTGATGTATATAATATAATCTATATATATAAAAGAGTTCGTGCTGACTGACTGACTGACTGATGGGCAATAATCGCTCAGCCTAAACCATAAGAGCTAGGATGCTGAAATTTTCACAGTAGGTTCCATCTATAATGAAAGTGCACACTAAGACGGGATTTGGGAAATTCCACCCACAAGCGTGGAAAATCGCGGAAAACTGTTGTATGAAACTTTTTTGTTTACCATCCAATCAGCTTCAAACTCATTTTCAGAGATCTGCACAAAAATTAATTTGACACACATTTCATCGATTTTGGAAAATCCACCCCCATGGGTGGAAAATGGGGGTCTCAAGGTTGTATGGGCGATTGTCTAATTTTAGTCCGATCACCTTCAAATTCATTTTCAAAGCTCTTCACGTAAAATAACTCGACACGTGTATCAGCGATTTTGGGGAATTCGACCACATGGTTGGAAAATCGGTGGAAAAGTCTGGCATTCGACATTTTTAGATTTCATGCGATTGGCTTCAAACTCATTTTCAAGGTTCTATAGGCAGAAATAATAAGCGCGGTGGTCAAAGTTATTGGAAAATCTACCCCCAAAGTCGGAAAATTCGTGGAAAACTGTTGTATGAAACTTTTTTCATTATCGTCCGATTGGCTTCAAACTCATTTTCAAAGCTCTTCACATTAAATAATTTAACACGTGTAGCAGCGATTTTGGTAAATTCGACCACATGGTCGGAAAATCGGTGGAAGACTCTGGCATTCGACATTTTTAGTTTTCATGCGATTGGCTTCAAACTCATTTTCAAGGTTCTACCCAAACACATAATAGGCGCGGTGTCCAAAGATTTTGGAAAATCTATCCCTAAGGTCGGAAAATACGCGGAAAACTGTTGTATGAAATTTTTTTGATTATCCTCCAATTTACTTCAAACTCATTTTCAAACTTCTGTTTATCATTCAATCATTTTGAAACTTATTTTCAAAGCACCTCACATTAAATAATTCGTCACATGTGCTACCGGTTTCGAAAAATACACGTGGCCTTATACTAATTTCCAAATATAAATACAAAAACCTCGGTACTTTGCGGGCAAGACAACGGGCGGAAAACAGTTGGAAGATTGAGTTTGGATTCTTAGTATTATTGTTCGCTTAAAATGCCAATTGATTTTGGAAAATCTACTCCGTGTCGCCACGGGCGGGAAATGGAAGTCAAGGACAAATGAGTGGGACATATTTTCTGTTATTTATTTTATTTTTTTTTTTTTCAAAGACATTTTCATAGCCCTACACTGAAAACATTAGTCACGTGGCTCAACTATTTAGTTGTGTTTCTTACGGTTGACGAAAGCAGTCAAATTCAAGAAAAAAAAATGCATTTTCATCTAAATATTTCCCCGGGCAAGAACGGGATATTACCTGCTAGTGCATTATAAAAGAAAGGATGCACAAATTATTTTGGACACGTTGAATATTCAGCATAAAAGGACACAGTTCACTATCAAAAAAGAAATTTATAACAAAATTGCATATTTGGATACAGAACTGGATAATAACAAAGGCGGGATATTATTTAAATGGTACACAAAAATGATTGCATCGGGACGTATAATGAATTTTAACACTAACCTAAAAAATAATATTATACACACAGCCACAAAGCATATACGATTAGTGATGCAATACACAGACCATACATATGTATAAAATAAAAAACTTTATTTCTAAAAATTCCTTTCCTGAGAAACATGGACAATTTAATAAAAACAAAACACCCAAATCAAGAATACAGATAAAAACAAGGACATAGAAGAAGAGGATAAGCAATATGTCACACGATAATTCTTAAACAACATCGAACATGATGGAGTTGCAGAGAGTCGTAGGCAAAGCCTTGTTCGTTTGCCTTCGGCGAGTTGGTTTTGAGCAGTGACAACGAGCAGACGCATTGCAACTGAGAGAGACGCTGATTAATTTGAAAACACATACTTACATACAACCTTATAAAATATCTACTCTAATGTATAAACATGTAATCTTGAATTCATTAAACTATAATTAAACTTGTTCTTAAATGGAATCGCTATCGAGTTCTCATTTACCACTTTAAGCTGCTATGAACATCCAACCACGCCAAAAATGACCTTCCTGACAAGTCAGAAGTGGGATCAATTAGTACAAGTGGTTAATGAAATAATGAGTGTTAATATCAAAAACTAAAAATGAAAAAAACAACACGAGTGTTTTAGCGAAAAACGAAAAATGTACAGTGGACAACGTATTTAATTGTGTGTATGAAAAACGACTACGAGAGTAGACACGAAAGTTTGTGAACAATGACGGGAAATAAGTATCAGCGCAAGAAGTCACTGCAAGAAAAGTGTAGACATGCTGGTCTATCAACATCAGGAAACAGAGAGCAACTAATGCAACGTTTACGTGAGCATGGCAGTGATGACGAATACGGTAGTGCAGAAATGCAGAATCAATCTATGCGAGAAAGAATTGATATGCTTGAAAATACAATACGTGAATTGCAAGAAAAGTCATTTCAACCCTCGATGCATTCGTCGCGTTTGCTGCCAATGGCGCCTTCGAGTCGCACGGCAGAAAAGTATAGCAGCGTGCCAGATAAAGTAACTGTCAACTCTGCTATTTCACCATTGCAAACTCACGAAGCTCATACAACTCCAACGACCAGCGAACGACATGTAACATGTTCAATTCTCTCGCGACCATTCCCGATCGTGGAATCGAACATGTACGCGCCCAACGGAAATGTAGCTACGTCTCAGCTGCATGGGCAAATGGATCTAGCAAGTGTTGCAACGTCGCGGCAACATGTTGCTGAATCACATATGTACGCGCCCAACGGAAATGTAGCTACGTCTCAGCTGCATGGGCAAACGGATCTAGCAAGTGTTGCAACGTCGCGGCAACATGTTGCTGAATCACATATGTACGCGCCCAACGGAAATGTAGTTACGTCTCAGCTGCATGGGCAAACGGATCTAGCAAGTGTTGCAACGTCGCGGCAACATGTTGCTGAATCACATATCTACGCGCCCAACGGAAATGTAGTTACGTCTCAGCTGCATGGGCAAACGGATCTAGCAAATGTTGCAACGTCGCGGCAACATGTTGCTGAATCACATATGTACGCGCCCAACGGAAATGTAGTTACGTCTCAGCTGCATGGGAAAAGGGATCTGGCAAGTGTTGCAACGTCGCGGCAACATGTTACTGAACCGCATATGTATGCGCCTGATGTAAATGTGGCTACGTCTCAGCTGCATGGGCGAACGCAAACGGCAAATGCTGCAACGCATCAGCAACAAACTAATAATCCAAATATGTATATCCCTAACGTGAATATACCGAATGTAAATAACGGAGTGCACGCTCAAGAATACCCGGGTATTTGCAAATGGAATATGTATACCTATCCGAACAATATGTATCAAACCAATGCACAGAACAATGAACGTGAAGTGTTACACGAAAATAAAACAAATAATTATAATCCGTATGGCAGTATAAGAGAGATTGTGGCATTGCTTCCAGAATTTAACCCTTCGTCCGATAAATCGCTGGATTCACGACAGTTTATCAAACGTGTTGAATCACTTCGTAACGCATATGAATGGGATGATCGAGTACTGATTTTTGGGGTGCAACAGAAGATGCTAGGTGCTGCAAAATACTGGGTCGACTCAATCGAAGAGGTTTTTCAATCTTGGACAGGGTTTTCCGGAAATTTCTTAGAAAGTTTTCCATGCATCGAAAACGCAGCTGATATTCACGTCAGAATGTCGAGAACACGCAGAGCCGTCAATGAGTCGCCACAAGAATATTACTACAAGATGCTCGCAATAGGTAAAAAGGGTGAGTTTCGACACATATCATAAATGGTATCAATGATTATGACTTGAAGAGGAAGATATCCAACGATTACGAATCTTGTAACAGATTATTATGCGATATATTAACGTACAGCGCCCACAACGAAATTAAACATACACCGTTTGGTAGTACCAAACGTTCAACAACATCGTTCCCTCAAAAGCGCAATGAAACACCATCGTCAAATCGCCAAAACGATGAAAAGGGCGAAAATAGGGTAAAATGTTATAACTGCCAGAAAACTGGGCACTATGCTGCCAAATGTCCTGAGCCTCAACGAAAACCACGCTGTGCTGGTTGTAATCGCACTACTCACGACACCGAAAACTGTCCCGAAAAACAAAAGTCAACTCAACGAATTAATAAAATCGAGGAAAACCGGGAAAATGACATTTGTAAATTTATTACGGTTAACGGCAACGGGACGAATGCGTTTGTAGATCCCGGTAGTACTCGGACACTAGTGCGAAAAACGTTTGCCGATCAAGTTGGTGTACCGCAACGCAGCGCGGTAACATTAAAAGGATTTGGTGGAGGGATATACTTTTGCAATCGAAAACTTGTCGCAAAAATAGTCATTGATGAGAACACTTACGAAACTGAAACGCTTTTAGTAGATAACGGCCTACTTTCCGAAAATGTACTTTTGGGCAAAGACATTTTATGTCATGACGGTAACAAACTGATCAAACTAATCGAAAAAGTAATTACGGATAACGCTGCATGTTTCGCGTATAAAAACATGGAACTGGGAAAATGTTCATTAACGAAAATGAATATTTCTCTTACGTCAAACGTGCCCATTTATACAAAACCGTATCGAATACCATTTGCCCAACGTCCCATTGTCGCAAATATGATAGCAGATCTTCTAGAATGCGATATTATTCGACCATCTGATTCACCGTACGCATCCGGCATTGTTATTGTCAGTAAAAAGAATGGGGAACTTCGTATGTGTATTGATTATCGACGACTTAACACCATCACGACCAAAATACCGTTTCCTATGCCAAATTTAGAGGAGCAATTTGCACAACTATCAGGTAACGAATATTTCACAAAGCTTGATCTACGTATGGGTTACTACCAAATCGAATTAAACGAACTGTCTAAGAAGTACACACCATTTATCACTTCTGATGGGCATTACGAATTTAATAGACTGCCTTTCGGTTTGATCAACGCTCCAGCTGTCTTCCAATGCGTAATGAATAAGGTAATTAGTCGAATGAAGCCTGGAGAGGTGCTATCATATCTGGATGATGTAATAATTCCAAGTAAGTCATTTGAAGAAGGAATTAAGCGCCTAGAAAGAATGTTTGAAATTCTTAAAGAAAGTGGTTTGAAATTACGTTTCGACAAATGCAAATTTTTACAAACAGAAATTACCTTCCTTGGCCATATTGTAAATAAAAATGGCATAACACCAAGCGAAGATAAAATTGACGCAATCAAAAACTTCAAGACGTCCACGAACATTACCGAAGTTAGACGTTTCTTAGGTCTCACCGGATTTTTTCGAAAATTTGTAAAAACTATTCATTGATTTCAAGACCACTAACTCGACTTCTACGAAAATCAGAAGCAGGAAATTTAGAATGGACAAATGAACGTGAGCAAGCATTTAAAGAACTTATCGAAAAGTTATGTGGCACACCCGTGCTTGCATTGTATGATTTCTCAGCGTATCACGAGGTTCATACCGACGCTTGTGCAACAGGACTCGCAGGGGTTTTATTACAGTCTGTTGACAACATTGATTGGAAGCCTGTTTGTTACTTTAGTCGTCATTGCAATGATACCGAGAGTCGTTATCACAGCTACGAGCTGGAAATTTTGGCCGTAGTCGAAACGCTAAAAAGATTTAGAGTTTATGTACTTGGCAAACCGTTTCGTCTCGTCACCGATTGTGCTGCTATTGCAAAGGCAAAATCAAATAAAGAACTCATACCGAAAATAGCACGTTGGTGATTTAGTATCCTTGATTACGACTGCGAAATTATCCATCGGGAAGGGACCAAGATGGCCCATGTCGACGCTATGTGCCGCGCACCGGCTTCAACGCCAAAGGATTCTTTAGAGGAAGCAGTACGAGCTATAACCAATGACATCGACGACTGGCTCTTAACTATTCAGTTGCAAGACCCCCAACTTGTGGAAATTATTGGAGTTCTGCAAGGAATACACAGGGATGATAAATCAAAACAAATTCGACAGGACTACGTTATCAATAACCATACAGCGCGATTTGTGGTGCCGAAAGCAGTGAGATGGCGTATTGTTAAGCTATGTCATGACGATGCCGGACATTTTGGTTTAGACAAAACGATTTTGCGTATACAAGAACGATTCTGGTTTCCGAAAATAAGAAAATATGTAAAAGACTATATTTCATCATGCGTACGATGTTGTTACTTTAAATCCAAGGGAGGAAAGCCAGAAGGAAGCTTGCATTACAGCGATATCGAGCCTATACCGTTTCGGAAACTGCATGTGGATCATTTGGGACCGTTTGTTAAGAGCAAACGTGGAAATACGCATGTCTTCGTAATTTCCGACTCATTCAGCAAATATCTCATCGTTAAGCCCGTGAAGAACACAAAAACGCAACCAGTCCTAAATGCATTAAACGAAATATCAAGCTATTTTGGTTTGCCAAAAAGTATTGTCTCCGACCGAGGAACCGCATTTACCTCCAAACAGTTCGAGGACTACTGTAAGCATAATCAGATCCAACACATCAAAAACTCTGTCCGTACTCCGCGTGCCAACGGACAAGTTGAGCGCGCAAACCAAACGATCCTGAACTTCATACGAACCACAAACGAGACACCAAAGGACTGGGATCTTACTTTACGAAATCTACAATGGACTATGAATTCGCAACGCAACGACACTACACGATTCAGTCCAAACGATCTGATTTTTGAGTTTAAAGCCATCGACATAATTCAAAATCATTTGACTGCCGCAATTCATGACGATCTCAATGGCGACGCAACACCTGAAGATGAAGTTTGCAAATATAATGTTGCTGCTGACAACATTGCATCTGAACGTGCCAAATGGAAGAAAAGGTTCAACAGCAAGCACTCTAACCCCGTTTTGTATTCCATAGGTGACCTGGTCGTAGTGGAAAATGAGCCAACAGCCACTGGTGAATCACGCAAACTGGAGCCCCTCTACCGCGGGCCCTACCAAGTGACGAAGACGCTGGGTAACGATCGATATGTTATCGAAGATATTCCTGGTATGCAGATTACAGCACGCAAATACTGCTCTGTATACGCCTCCGATAAAATGAAGCCCTGGTGTTCAGGCATCCCTGAACTGGATGCAGATCCCGACGACAACGATCGAATCGAGGACGATTCGAAATCAGGATTGGCCGAGTTGTCACACGATAATTCTTAAACAACATCGAACATGATGGAGTTGCAGAGAGTCGTAGGCAAAGCCTTGTTCGTTTGCCTTCGGCGAGTTGGTTTTGAGCAGTGACAACGAGCAGACGCATTGCAACTGAGAGAGACGCTGATTAATTTGAAAACACATACTTACATACAACCTTATAAAATATCTACTCTAATGTATAAACATGTAATCTTGAATTCATTAAACTATAATTAAACTTGTTCTTAAATGGAATCGCTATCGAGTTCTCATTTACCACTTTAAGCTGCTATGAACATCCAACCACGCCAAAAATGACCTTCCTGACAAATATATTAGTGTGCCATACATATATAATTTAACAAATCGGCGAATAATAATAAAAATATTTCCAGACGCACATTCCAAACACCTAATGTACGCGTAAAAAGAAAATACGAACACAAAGAAATCGGTTTACGAACACAAGAAATCTGTTTACGAACACGAAAGACAGTATGCCAAAAGACAAACAACAGCACGTCATATATGAGATCAAGTGCAATTGTAATGATAGTGAAAGATCCAACAAAATATATATAGGGACAACAAAGTGCGCGCTAGGCTCAAGAATTGCAGAACATGATGATATTGAGAGAAGAGAACGAACGAGACTGACGCTAATGAGCTTACGAATGCAATATCAAGTGGAGAACACTGCCCTCCCCATCAAATGAGCAAAATCTATATATCCCACAGCTGTACAGGTAGAGTCACCAAATTTGGCAAACAGATTAAAGTTGACACCATGGACAATTCTGCATCAAAAAATGTTTGACCCTCCACCCCTCCCCCGCAAATGAGGGAAATCTATATCTCTCGCAACGGTACAGGTAAAGTCGCCAAATTTGACATACAGACTACTGTTTTTTTCTCGCCTCTTTCCGAACCCACAAATAACCAAATTGTACAGGACCGGGAACAGAGTATTCTGCAGTCGTTTGCGTCCGACTGCAGCGTTCCAATTTGTTTTATATGCATGTGCAAACTCCCTGTAGATGGCGTAATAAATGCCGACACGTATAGGAGGATAATTTTAATAAAGAATGTGACTTTGTTTTATTAAAATGAACTACCACGGCCTCATCAGTTTGCTCTAGGAACACACAATAATGACCTAAAGATTACTCAGATAACATAAAAGTGAAGTTCTGAGTAAGGAACAAGAATTAGCATTACATATTAGACTAGCCGGTAATATATCGGCCTTGCGCGGCGAAATATTTAGATGAAAGCGCATTATTTTGAATTTAACTACTTTCGTAACCGTAAGAAATAAACATAAATAGTATTCCCTCCCGTGGGGGTAGAAAACTAAATAGTTAAGCCACGTAACTAATGTTTCTTCTGTAGGGCTATGAAAATGTCTTTGCAGCCGATATAACTAATTAAATAATCCCACTCATTTGACTTTGACCTCCATTTCCCGCCTGTGGCGACGCGTTGGAATGGATTTTCTAAAATCATTTGGCATTTGAAGCCAATTCCAAGAATAATACTTAGAATCCAGACTAAAGCTTTTCAACAATTTTCCGCCCGTTGTATTTTCCGTAAAGTACCGAGGATTTTTTATTAATATTTAGAAATTAGTATGCAGCCATTCGTATGAAAAACGAAAATGCTGCATTCTAGACTTCATTCCTTTTCCGTGGGCACAGACAACCGGTAGCACATGTGTCGAATTATTTAATGTGAGGTGTTTTGAAAATTAGTTTTGAAATAATTGGTTGATAAACAGAAAAGTTGTGAAATGAGTTTGAAGTCAATCGGACGATAATCAAAGAGATTCATACAACAGTTTTCCGCGTAATATCCGACTGGGGGTAGATTTCTAAATTCTTTTACCACCGCGCCTATTATGTTTCCCTATAGAACTATGAAAATAAGTTTGAAGCCAATAAAATATGTCAATGTCGAGTGCCAGAGCTTTCACCGATTTCCGACCATGGGGCTGAATTTCCCAGAGTCGCTTATACACGTGCCGAATTTTTTAGTATGTAGAGCTTTATCAATGAGTTTCAAGTCAATCGGACGATAATTAAAAAAGTCATACAAGTTTTCCACGAATTTTTCGACCTTGTGGGTAGATTTTCTAAAATCTTTGAACACCACGTCTACTATTTATTTCCATTGAACCTTGAAAATGAGTTTGAAGCCAACCGCATGAAGGTTAAAAATGTCGAAAAAACATACAAAATATTCATACAACACTTTTTCGCGATTTTCTACGCTTGTGGGTGGAATTTTCCAAAATCCCGTCTTAGTGTGCACTTTCATTATAGATGAAACCTACTGTGAAAATTTCAGCATCCTAGCTGTTATGGTTTGGGCTGTGCGATGATTGCCAATCAGTCGGCATGAACTCTTTTATATATATATATGATAAAGGTTGGTAATGCACGAAACAAATGAGGTATATGGTATCAATGGGTAGTCCGATCCCCTCGACTTCTTGGAAGGGCCATTACATACGGCCTCGATCTCGATCGGATGCCTAGTGCGATGAGCGAGGCGTTCATCCACAAGACTGACAAGTGCTTTCGAACACCAAAAGGTTAAGAGATGTGTCTTGGTCAGTGTTCATGAGTGGATTTCTCGAGTTCTTCCCACCGCGCTACATGAGCGCCTGGAGGATGAGATTCGATTCCGCCTACAGTATGCCGCACAGTGGCGCATTTTAAAGTGAAGATCTTTAAAATTAGACAGAAGAATTCTTCAAATCAGGTGATCAAATTTAAATTTTGTTTTTATGGGAACTTACCCATAGAAATGCATTGAAATCATGGTATTTTCCAAATATAGTCACCACTCTGATTTTGAACAACTTTCGCTTATTTTTAAGCTACGAAAATATACTAAAATATGCTTTTTAAAGTTTGACGATATCTTATTTGAGTCAAAAGATATGATTTTTGTAAAATGAAAAAATTTGGCATAAAAAAGGGTTCTGACCCGCACGCTTCTTGTCAACTACTACTGCAGAGTTCTTCGCACTACAGAGGTACAGCCAGCTCAAAAATGCGCCCGGCGATTCTCAAAGTTGTGCCTTTTTGATGCTAAGTGTATTTTAAATATCAAAGATTTGCACTTTCTTGCACCTTATCTATTTTGTTATTGCTTTACAAATATTCACTATATTACGCGGTTATAGTTCGATGTCAGATATGTCTGAGAATCTATTTTGCAAGTCTACATAAAGTAAAAAAATACCTTGTTGAAAATAGTGGTTTAGTAATCATTCAATTAAATTAAAAGCACTAAGAATCGAGTGAGCCGTTTGGATATAGTTTCATACCAAAGGTGAACAATATTTCTCTAAAAACCATATGGATATCAAAATGAAAATTTATTTTATTTATTTATTAATATTGATAGCTTAACTTTAAAATTTAACTAACAAGTAGTTTTTATAGCGCTGGCTACCGAGGCCTTCGGCTATTTGTTATAATAATTTTGGTTTAGTGTGTGCTTATATCTATGTGTAGATTGTCTGTAGATTTGTGGCATAGTATTTTGTTTGCCAAATTTTCGAAGATCATTAAGAATAATGTTCCTTGAGAAGTGCCATGGAGGTTCTATGTTGTAAGCTCTATGTGGGGTGAATGGAATTTCGTGAGTGGTACAAAAGTCGATAGTTCTGGCTAAGGTGGATGGTATTTGTTTCTGTTTAGTTTTTTTATAGTTTTTTAAAAGTGCAAAATTTGGGGTGTTACGGGAATTTAGTAGGTTTTTGTAGATTGTTGTTGTAAGGTAATTTCTTTTAATTTCTATTTCAGGTATATTGGCTTCGTAAAGTAGATTTTTTATTGGGGTAGTGCGGTAAGCACCTAGTGCGGTACGTACAGCGGCATTAAAAGGAGTTCTTATTTTTATACTATGTTCCCGAAGGGAAAAATAGTATATTGGGTTTGCGCAATGTCCGTCTGTCCGTCTGTCCGTATGAACGCAATTTTTTTGCCTTTATCTTTGAGCTAGAGCAACCAAATTTGGCACACATGTTGGTGTATATCGTCAGTTTATAAAGTGTCAAGATCAGCCCCCCACCCCCACCCCCACCCCCTCCACCAAAATTTGGGGAAAACCTGTATCTTCCACATTTTTAAAGCTAGAGTTACCAAATTTGGCATACACACTAAAGTTGAGATTCCTGACAGATCTGCATCAAAAATTTTTGGACCCCCCCACCCCCACCCCCCCAATGGAGCAAAACCTATATCTCCCACACCAGTAGAGCTAGAGTCACCAAATTTGGCAGACAGACTAATGTTGACCCCCTGGATAAAACTGCATCAAAAATTTTTGGACCCCCCACCCCCAAAATGGAGCAAACCTATATCTCCCACACCAGTAGAGCTAGAGTCACCAAATTTGGCAGACAGACTAATGTTGGCCCCCTGGATAAAACTGCATCAAAAATTTTTGGACCCCCCCACCCCCACGCACCCAAAGGAGCAAAATCGCGTTTCTTTCTGAACTCACAAATAACCATATTATATACATAGGACTGGGAACATAGTATTCTGCAGTCGGGTGCGTCCGCCGTCGGACGCCACCGCCGACTGCAACGTTCTTACTTGTTTTTTTTTGCATATGTGAAGTTGCTTGCATTTACTTAATGATAATGAGGCACCTGAGTAGGTGCACCAGTTTTCCATATTTGTAAAAAGTATATCTAAATTGTAGTTAGTGTGTTTTTGGTTTTTTTTAAATGTAACAATTAATTGAAAATCGTCTGCGTAGGCACAAAATTGTATGTCATTTTGGATTGAGATTATGTTTGCTAGTCGGTTGTAGGCAATAAGAAACAATATTACTGACAATGGAGATCCCTGAGGGATTCCGTTATCTAGTGGGTAAGAGTTAGACAAATACGATCCTACTCTTACAATTATTTTGCGGTTCGTCATAAAGTTTTTTATGTAGTTTATTATTTTGGGGCCTAGCCTCCATTCATAAAGCTGTTCTAAGATGGCGTGTATGCCTATTCTGTCAAATGCCTTCGAGAAGTCAAGTGATATGATAGATAGGTGTCTTTTGTTTTTTAGTGTTTTGGCTATTAAATGGTCTGCGTATATCAGGACATCTGTAGTAGATTTCCCCTTTTTAAAGCCAATTTGGTTTTCGTGCAGCATGTTGTTTTTTGTGACTAACCACCATAGTCGTTTCGCTATAATTTTATCTAAAGTTTTTGCGAGGCAACAATTAAGTGAAATTGGTCTATATGAACTAAGTTAAAGTTTGTCTGCTTGTGGTTTTAAAATTGGAATTGTAAGGTTAGTTTTGTATGTTTGTGGCATAATTGTGTTAAAGATGTTATTGTATAGTTTAATAATTCTATTTTGGAGATTGATGGATGAATTTTTTTATCATTGGGTATGCTATTCTGTTAAGACCGGCGGTTGTTCCTTTGAGTGATTGGATGGCTGAATGAAATTCGGGGTAGGTTATTTGTTTTTCTATTATTGAAGCATTTGGGCAGGTTGGATAATTAGGTTGAGCGTTATTGAATTTGTGATTTGTAAATGTTTGCCTAAAGTTTATGTCTTGTGATAGTTCTGACCAGTATTGTGCAAAGCTGTTGGCTATTATTGTGTTTGTTGTAGTTTTTTTGTTATCTATTGGGTTATAAATGCAGTGTATGGCTTTTGACGGATTTAGTCCACAAAATCTTCTAATGTTGGACCAAATTTGAGATGTGGGAGTGAATGGATGTATTTCTGACGTGAATTCGATGGTGGATTTTCTTTTACTTTGTTTTATATTTAGTCTATATAGTGCGTTGGCTTTTTTAAAGTTTACTAAGTTTTCTTGGGTTATATTTCTTTGTAGCTGTCGCCAGGCCCTAGTTTTGTTTTCCCTAAGTGTTGTTAGGTTTTTATTCCACCATGGAACTTTGCCTTTATTATATGTTTTTGTTGTGGTTTGAGGTATGCTGTAGTGTGCACTTTGTAGAATTGTTTTGCATATATTAGCATTTTCCTTATTGATGTTGGTACTGATTGTTAATTGGTTGCTTAACTTGTCTGTGAGTTCATCAAATTTGGCCCAGTTTGCTTGTTTTATTTTAAAGTATGGTCGGCTGTGGTTTTGGATACGGTCTATTTTAAATATTTTGATAATTATGAGAAAATGATCACTTCCGGAGAGATCATTTATTGTTTTCCAGTTTGTATGTGGTGTAAGTTCTGGTGAAGAGAATGTTAGGTCAATGTGTGTAAAAGTATTGTGTGTGCTGTAGTGTGTTGGCGATTTGTTGTTTAACATGGCTATGGTTTTTCCTCTGCTATTGGCAGTTGATGAGCCCCATCTGGGGTGCCAGCTATTGAAATCTCCGGTAATAACTACTGGAGAGTTTTGAATGTTAAAAACTCGTTCTAAGTTAGAGTACGTAAATGGTGTTGATCGTGAGATGTAGGAGGAAAATATGGTAATTTTTTTAATTGAATCTATTTCTATTGCTACTGTTTCAAAATCTGTATTTGTGTTTATTTTATTGTACTGAATGGATTTGTGTACTAAAAGTGCGACGCCTCCAAATTTGTTTGTAGCAATATTATTGATAATGTTGTAGTTAGTGGGTATGGGAATGTTGTTGAGGTTGTTAATGTGAGTTTCTTGTAAAGAAATTATGTTAGGTAATTTTTCCTTGATTAGTATTAACAGTTCACTGTAATTATTTAGGTAACCTTTAATGTTCCATTGAAGGATAGATATAGACATTTTGGGAAAAATAGAATTAGTTTTGTATGTCAAATGTAAAATGCGCCTAGGCGCACGCAAAATTTTTACAGTGAACATTTTTGTTGTGTGTTTCGTTTTGGTCTCGGCCCGACTGACGGAGAGTGAGAGAGGTAGGTCCTACGTTTCGGCTCATTGAGTACAGATAGGGAGAGAGAGAGAGAGAGAAGTTCGAACGAACTCTTTGTCTCGTGTCACTCAACACCAAGTGTTTGCACTCAAAAGGCTTGGCCCTAAGAGCGGCCGAAAGTGTCACACTCATCGTCAGCCGTGTCGAGACCGAGGTAATGTTTTTAGATGATAATAGTCTGATCTGAGTCAGAATCTGGTTGAGTATTTAGTTTTGTTTTTGAGTTTGATCTTAGTGTTTTAATTTTAGGTGTGTGTTTTAATTCATTTAGTTTACGTTTTGGTGTGTTTTTGGGGAGTATTAATAAATTACATATCTTGTCTGGTGTTGCTGATGTTGATACCGACTCCCTCTTCTTGTTGCTTGCTTTTGTTTCTTTAGTGTTGGTGCATGTTTGAGTGTTTTGCAGTGACGTTTCGGCAGAAGCTGTTGCAGCGTCATTGCTTGTCATTTTGTTCTCATTTGGTGTTGTTGGGATTTTGTGTGTTGTCAATTGTTGGGAAGTTATTGATGCAAAAGTTTGTTGTCCAACTTGGTGTCTAGCGTTGTATATGGAGTATGCTGTTTTCAGGTCGGTTTTCTGTGTAATTTGTATGGCAATTACTTCTTGCTTTTCGATAAAGACTGGGCATTTTTTGTCAATTGATGAGTGTTTGTTGTTGGTGTCTTATTTTTCCGGTGCAGTTGACACAAGCTAATTCATTTTTGCAGTTCCTCATTTCGTTAGGTTCTGTGTGTTGTTCTTGGCCGCAGAGTATGCATGTTTTGTCGCCCTTGCAAACTTTTTGGGTATGTCCAAATTTAAGGCAGTTATTGCAGCGCATGGGTAATGGTATATAAGGTCTTACTTGAGTTATTTCATATCCAATAGGTACGTGTGCTGGAAGTGTATGTGTAGCAAACATCAGAATAATCAGGCCTGTTTCTATGAGTGTGTTGTCTTTCGTCCTTTTTATTTTTCCACGTGTTTTTCCAGTTCCTTTAGTATTTCTTCCTCTGGTATATTTGTGAGTGCGTTTGAGTATATTATACCTTTGCTTTGGTTGAGTGTGTTGTGTTCGGTGACAATTACAGAAATTGTATTGGAGAGTGAGGTTAGTTTGAGTAGTTTGTTTGCTTGCTTCTGGTCTTTAGTTTTGATTAGCAGTGTGCCGTTGCGTGTTTTTTTACATTGGTCTACTTCACCATTGCAAGTGTGATCAATCATTTTCTTGATGAGAAATGGTGAAACATTTGCTAGTGTTTCGTCGTCGTTGTTGTTGCGTTTCATAGTTAGGTATTTCGGCTCGGGGATTTGGATGTTTTTGTTGGTGTACGTTTTATACGGATCCGGAGGATCCGGTGGAGCCGGTGGCTGTCCCATTGTAGGTGCTTGGCTTAAGTTTTTGGCTGTTGTATTTATTAAAAAAAAATTGAGTAATTTTTTTGACGTTTGGAGAAAACGATGCGCTTTGCTGGGAAATACGTCCGCTTGCTTTGAATGTCAGTCAGAGACTGTCAAAATGAAAATATTTTTCAAGTTTCATGACCAAATCCAAATCACTTCCATA
This sequence comes from Hirtodrosophila histrioides, assembly GCA_037075165.1. NCBI lineage: Eukaryota > Metazoa > Arthropoda > Insecta > Diptera > Drosophilidae > Hirtodrosophila > Hirtodrosophila histrioides. The sequence goes on from JBAMCL010000228.1 coordinate 96,772, forward strand.
AACTATAGGCAATGTTCTATCAAACTGCATTAGTCGTTTAACCCTTTCTCACCATGACCTTTTTGATTTTTGCCAAGTGCCTTGGCCGAACGAGCTATCGTGGGACGGCGACGATTTTAAAGATTATATAATCGATCTCAGAATACTGATGCACCATGCCGGACACAATCTGGAGCAAGAATTGCATCGCATCTACGAAGGCGTTGATCATAAATACCGAATGTACATCCGTTTGGACAATTTCTCATCCCTGTTCGGGTAACCCAAATGGCAGCAGATTATAAAATGGAATGAGTGGAGTACTGGAAAAGTACTACGGACTAGTTGTAGTTGTAGGTGTTCCAAATCAAGCTTACGCATGTGCCAACGCCATCTCCGCCAAGTGTACCCCGTGTGGCTGAGGCTGGTGGAAAGTTCCCGTTAGAGGCGACTAACACCATAATGACACAGAAAAAGAGCACGCAGCTTAATCCGCAACGGCCATGTTATAGGTGTGCGCAGATACTGTCCCAATTGGGCGAGTGGTGTTTTGAAGTCGAAGCAACAACAAGCGGACAAGTTGTGGGAAGTGTGCAGCGGTGTCTCCCAAGGCGGGATCGGGTAGATTTTCTATGTGGGCAGCACAACGCGTTTCGGGAACGCGGATCTGATTCGTGAGACGGCGGGGGTATCGGCCACGGGACCTGGAGTATCACCCGCTAGTATGGAGCCGATAGAAGATCAGAAAAATGCCTGCTCGACAATCAGCTAGTGTGGTTGGAGAGAGCGAAGCGTGGGCCGGAACCCGCTCGGAAGTAAATTGAGATGTCGGCTAATTTATGCCATACGATGGGGCAAATGGGGGCATTGATCAGGTTTTGCCCCATGGCAGATGTGTGTAGTATAGGAACCGGAACCAGAGTGTAGGATTCGATTCTACTCTTGTGACCAGTGGGTAGTAAAGAGCAGCGAGAATTCCCTGTTGCGGCGGAAGGGTCGGAGGCCTGGAACCGAAGCGTTCTCTTGTCAACATTTGTCAACAAGCAGTGGTGGCCGAGACCCTTCCCACTGAGGGAATGTACAAGGTAAAGACGAAGATAATACCGCAATGTATTAAGAACCATCAGAGTTTGCGGTACGAGCTTCTGTCCGAGATGTCACTATCGGTAACCCCCAGGGTAGATGAGTCAAGTGGTTCAAGCCCAACGTTTCTGATTCAAATTAGAGGACAGAGTCTTCCCGCCGCTTCGCGATGAGGTCACTCCGGGGACTGCAGCCAGTGCAAACAACACCTTGGATACATCAGAATGGAACAGGAGTCGAGGAGGTTGATCCTGCAGACAAAGTGACGAACTCCGTTGGCAGTGAAGCTGCGTCAGTGGACTAAGTCAATATAAGAAATGTGACCCCATGCATTGATAGCTGGTGTGATGGAAGAAGAGATTAAAGAAGAGATTAACTATAATTAATTATTATGGCTGGCTTTAATTGTAATTATTTTCATTGTTTGTCGATAGAGAATTGTGTGCTGTTCGGTAATTTGTTTATACTGCAATTGATGCAGCCAATGTTAATAGTGAAAGCTTAATTTTTCTCTACGCATGTATGACTTACTGAACCACAGGTCTTGCATGTTTCTGCAACCGGTTGCAGCGTAGTGGTGTTGGGATGTATGATCGTACGTTTTTGTTTTCACAGCCGATCTTGATATGCCTCGGGAGTGTGGTTGAGGTGAATATTAGTATTGTATAATTAGCTCTGCTTCGATCATATTTTCTTCAATATTTTTTTAACCTGGCTTTGTTCTAACTTTCTTTTGTTGTTCTTTAGTTTAATTTAATAAACAGTGTTCAGTTGCAGTAACTGGCATCTGTTTAGTTTTGATTAACAGATCACCGCTTCTAAGTTTTTTAAATGAGTCAGTTTAGCCGATGCAGGGCGAAGCTCCAACTGAATAAGAGTATATTGGGTTTGCGAAATGTCCGTCCGTCCGTATGAACGCAATTTTTTTCCACACCCTTGGGTAACCAAACTTGTTACACATATTGGTGCATACCCTCAGTTTATAAAGTGTAAAGACCGTTTTTGTTTCGTAAAATATCTCAAGCAAACTCACAGATTGTTTATTTGGGACGGTATGTTACATCCCGACTAAATTTGGCTGCAAAACGTTTAACAGCAGAAAAAGTTATGTTAACAGGACGTTAGCAGAAGTTGACTACAAGCAGCATTACTTTTTTCAGCAGTGTTGCCAGAAAAGATTTTTTCGTTCCCTTAAATAGTAATTAGCTAAGCCGATACAAATTGTCCATTTTAAATAGAGGTTATCCAATGTAACAACAAATTCAAAATGTACCCGTTTTGGTACAGTTGTTACAGAGAACATTAGCGAACGAAAAAAAATATACCTGTGTCTATCTATATTTATAAATCTCTGTGTCCTCACTCACTCACTCACTGATCATCGTACAGCCGAAGTGGTAAGAGCTAAAATGTTGAAATTTTGACAAATTCATCATGCAATAAGATGGCGTTTTGTGAAATTCCAGTTAGAAGGGCGTCAAATTTGGGGTTAAGGTTCAAATATGGCTTGGTATGAAAAACTTTTGTGTCGATATGTTACATCCCAACTTAATTTGGTCAAAATTAGATGACTTTATTATAAAGATTCGTTAATATAATTTTAATTTGTGCACATCGATGTGCTACGTTATGCGCGCACTTGCACAAATAGTTTTTCTTGTTTTATTCAAGAAAAATTTCAGTTTGAATGGCAACCAATTTTTCTATGATCTATCTCCGTGTCCGTTTGACTGGCCTTACATCTACATCTACATCTTTTTTTTCAGTTTACGGCGGAAACTACATTTGACATGTTGTCTGCAGGACCATCCCTTAACAGAAGGAGGAGATCTAAACAAAATAAAAGACGACAAGGGCGCCCAAAAGACTTACGTGAAGGTGTCACAAATGCATATACAATCGTAAAAGAGGTACATTTTCCGTTTATTTTACTCCCTGTTCTCATAAAATTTGTAAAAAGGGGGTATTAAATCTGTGCAAACGGGCAGCAGGAGACATCTCCAACCCTATTTATACTATTTATTCTTGATCAGTTACAAAAGAGATTTCGATTAGGCTGTGTCCGTCTGTCTGTCCGATTGGCCGGATGAACGCATCGATCTTAGCTATCTATAAGAGCTAGAGACACCAAATGGAATGTAGGTTCCTGTATACCATACGCAGATCAAGTTTGTTTCCAATGTCAGATATCTCTCCCCGTTCCCACGCAATTCAATCAAAACTTTTAACAGCCACACTTTTGAAGATTTAGGCCTGTAATTTGGTAAGTATTATGCTGAGGTCACTCCTAATCTACTGTCCAAATATTAAGACGTTCGGATAATAAACATGGAAGTTATTCACAAAAGAAGATTCAGTGCTGCAGCGTGTGGGGGAAGAAGCAGCACAACCACCACTTAAAATGCCTCGCTTGCGCTGTTGCTTGTGCTGTCGCTTGTGTGTATATGTGTGTGTATGTGTACGAAGATGCGTTTAAAAAATTTGTGACCTGGGCACAGGGAGTTTTGTAGTCGGTTATACTCGACTATAGCATTCTTATTTGTTAACTGTTATTCTTGTTTTATTTTGTGCTTTTAAACTTAAAAGTTAGTTGCTCTAGAGGAACTTGAATATCGCCGCTCATCTGATAAAGTTATCAATTGTGTCGAGTTTAATTAATTTAATTTAAATCGAATAAAAAATAGACAATCGATAACATCACCAGATAAGCAGAGAAATTTAAATCCTATTATATCTTTTTAAATAGAAGTTCAATTATGTTTCCCGAACTGACTCTATATCCACTCCTAAAGATCAATTTCGGTAAACCGATTTTACTAAACTCGCTCAGCTTCTATCCCAAACTGACTGGTCGCAGCTTTACTTGTGTAGAAATATGGATAGAGCAATTCAATTTGTTTACTTTACTTTAAATTCATTGTTTGATACTTGTGTCCCGTTGGTTAAACCACGTAGATCTAACAAGCCTATGTGGGTTACACGTGATTTAAAATACTTAAAGGAAAGTCGAGATTGTACAAGAAGTTTAATGAATCTGGCTCTTTCTTGGATTTCTCTCGCTATTTGATTGCCCGATCTAGCTTCTCTATACTTAATATACATTGCTATAATAACTACCTTAGAAGCTGTAGGTTGCAATTTCAGCGGGATCCTAAAAGGTTTTATAACTTCGTCTATGTGAATCGGAGGTCATCAACACTTCCATCAACCGTATATTTTGAAAAACGACAGCTGACTGTGATCAGGCTTTTGCCGATCTTTTTGCAGAGTTTTTTCAAACGACTTATGGTTCACAACCTTATCAAATGGTTTCGCCTTATCCTTATCATGTAAATAACTCCAATTGTATTTTTGGACCTTTAATAACTGAAAGTTCGCTTCTACGTGATTTAAAGGCCATTAAGCCCGTATTTTCACCGGGACCTGATGGAGTACCAGGCTGCGTGTTCAAATACTGTGCTGAAGGTATTTTAAAGCCATTATTTATTCTATTTAAGCTGTCCGTGGAGTTGTGTTTTTGCCCTTCCATTTTGAAAAAATCATTTATTATTCCTCTCCATAAAAAGGGAAATAAGGTTACCGTCGAGAACTATAGAGGTATTTCTAAGTTGTCTGCTATTTCTAAGATTTTTGAGAAGTGAACAACTTCTCAAGTTCAACATTTGTGTGGATCTATAATTTCACCTTGCCAGAACGGGTTTCTGAAATATAGATCTACTACCACTAACCTATTGGAATTTACCTTTCTTATTTTAAGAGATTTCAATCTAAAATCCAAACTGGTTTTATTTTCACTGATTTCAGTAAGGCTTTTGACTCTGTTGATCATTATCTTTAGTTCACAAACTTAATCTTCTAGGATCTCCAAATAACTTAATTCTATGGATTTATAATTATTTAATTCTGGGACCCAACAGGTTTATTTCAAATGCTAATTTTCCAACTCTGTTCAAGTTACTTCCGGAGTACCACAAGGAAGTCATCTTGGCCCCTTATTTAGTTACATTGTTTATAAATGACCTTCCTTCTGTCATAAATCACTCTCGGGTGCTGATATATGCCGATGATGTTAATCTATGTCATCTACTAATTTCTTATCTGGTCAAAGGTTGTAAACGGATCTTGACAGTTTTCAAGCCTGGGGTCGGGAAAATTTAATAAATCTTAATTGTGGTAACTGTATCGTAATGTCCTTTTACAGGCTAATGCACTTTTTCAGCAATTATATTCTTAATGGTAAGCCGCTTGTTCGAATTGAGTCGGTTGATGATTTGGGTATCTATTAGATCCCAAGCTTAAGTTTGAAAAGCGCATCTCTTCTACCGTTTCGAGCCTTTGGTGTCCTGGGTTTAATTTCGCGTTGGTCTACAGAACTTAACGATCCCTACATTACTCAAACTCTTAATACTTCTTTTGTTCGACCTATTCTTGAATATGGGTCTTGTATTTAGTGTCCCCGATGTACCGATTCTATTCTATCCTGGTGAACCTTAAATTAAATTAATTCGGACGTTGATGTACTAAACGTGCAGTACATTCAAGTGGCCCAAACGACACCAAGCACGGGCTTTTTAACGCGCGGACCCAGGCAAAATGCAAACCCACCTCCCGCCCAACCGACCGAGGGGCGCGCCGCATAACGTGCGGTGACGAAGATCGCGAAACATATAAATACGAACAGACTAAATAAAAGTTCAACATAAATTAAACAATATACAAAAAACTATAGATTACACAGATAACATAAAATAGAAGTTCTAAGTAAGGAAATAGAACTAGCATTACATATTAAATGATAAAGATTGTTATAATTAGAACATATGATACGAAAAGGGTTATGGATAGCATAATTAGTGTTACAAACTTGAAGACAAAGGGGAAGAAAGTTTCTGGAATTTCTAATCGGAACTGCAAAACTAATCTGGCTAATTAATTCAGAAGAATCAATTTCTCCTTTAATTAGTTTGTGTAATAAAATTACACCAAGCATGGTTCTACGATCAGAAAGAGAAGGAAGATTTATTAGTAAAAGTCTACTACGATAAGAAGGCAAGTGAGTATTAGGATTCCAGTTAAGACCCCGGAGTGCAAAGAGAAGAAATTGTTTTTGAACCGATTCTATTCTATCCTGATGAATCTTGTACTGGGGACACCAAATACAAGACCCATATTCAAGAATAGGTCGAACAAGCGAAGTATATAGAGTTTTAGTAATGTAAGGATCGTTAAATTCTTTAGACCAACGCTTAATGAAACCCAGGACACCAAAGGCACGATTAACGGTGGAAAATATATGTTTGTCAAACTTAAGCTTAAGCTTAAACAATTTCTGCTCTTTACACTTCGGGGACTTATATATACCAAATACTCGCTTGCCTTGTTATCGTAGACTTTTTTTTTTTAAATCTTCCTTCTCTTTCTGATAGTAGAACCATGCTTGGTCTAATTTTTTTTAGCCTATAGTTACTTTTTGCTTATTGTTTTATTATCTTATATTTATATTTATATAGAACTGGTATTTATGTTGTACTTATTTATCTGTCCGCGATCTTCGCCACCGCACGTTATGCGGCGCGCTTTCGCGCGTTAACAAGCCTGTGCTTGGTGTCGTTGGGCCGCTTGAATGTACTGCTCGTTTTAGCGTCCAAACATACAGAAAAAGAACAATACGGAAAAGAAAAAGAAACAATTATCTATATATATATAAAGGAGTTTGTCCTGACTGACTGACTGGCAATCATCGCACAGCCCAAAACTGCAATTGCTAGAATGTTGAAATTGCAGAATGTTGAATGTTGCAGCCGTTTCCACGGGCGGGAAACAAATGTCAAGGACAAATGAGATTGTTTAGTTAGGTCAGCCAAATGATTTCGCTTGATATATAAATTGATACGTTTCAATTGAATATTGACGTCAAGGGTGAATATTGAATATTGTATTTTGAGGGAGTCGAGCTCGACTTTACCTTTTTTGCCGGTGTTTTAATTGTTGGTGCTTGGGAAATGCCTTTTCGATATTCCTGTGTTGTGTACTCTTTCCATCGATCTTATTGACTCGATGATCATGTATTTCTCTTACTTCGCCACCGATAATTAGGAGCCCCATGGACGATATTTTGACAACATTTTCAATACAAAAAAAAAGTCACATAAAATATTTAGCAGGATTGACGTCAACAATTCAGGGTGAATATTGAAAGATTGATATGAAAAGTATTGGCTGGTCATATAGCGCTATTTCGGATGCCAAGCTTTCTCATCAGTGAACTTATTGTTAGAATTTTTACTTTTAATGATTTGGTAAAGCATCGGTTTTTCATCCAAGTGTAAGTTCGGTAGTAGCTGATCTAAGATCAGTAAGATGGTTTTGTTTTAATATGACGTTGATACAATAAAGTCAGTTTGTCCTAATGTTTCTTGTTTGATTGTCTTGCCGTCTGTTTATCTGTCCGTTGTATATATTTGGAAAGTAGGTTCTTGTATACCTAACGCTTCCCATCTAGTACCCGGCAATACTCGACAAGAGCATTCTTACTTGTTGTATAAATATTTCAAGATTGCGATTTATATTAATCGAACCTCTGTTAGCTGTGCTATTATAAAATGCTGATAGAATTTTGAATCTTTTCTCGGCCACTATATTATTATCACGTTGGATAACGCTTTGTTACTTTGTAGCCTTTACATATCCTATTCAACACACTTAGATATACCCGCCGAATCAATTACCCCGAGGAAAAATTCAGTGGGCCATTGACTCATTCAAGATTTACAAATCCCCTGGGTTGGACGTAGTCCTCCCAGCCATGCTGCAAATATCCAAAAATTGGATCATCCCATGGTTACACCAACATGTATGGACCAGGGATATGTGCCTGTGGCATGGAGGACTGCGCAAAGATTTATAAGCCTTACCTAATTTATGCAGAAAACACTAAAGAAACTACCGCAGCTCCACATCAATGAGGGCTCCTCACTGGAGCCTAATCAACACGCATATACAAAATGAAAATCTGTGAAGACAGCCCTATACTCTCAGGTAGCAACCATAGAAAATGCACTCCACCACCAGGGATACGCACTTGTTGCATTCCTGGACATCTCAGGTGCCTTCAGTAATGTATCAACAGAAGACATAATGCGATGTCTGAGAGCTATAGCACCTCACTCGACAATAGACTGATGGATATAAACCATGCTGAGCTGCAGAAGAGTCGGAGCTGAATGGGAAACCACCACCATCATCAAGGAGGCACATGGACACACGCCGCAAGGTGGAGTCTGCTCTGTTATGGAACCTAGGGGTGAACGAATTTTTAAACAAATTTCGCAAGAAATCCCCCAAGATAACTACCTATGCGGATGAAATAGGAATTAATATCACGGGAAAATATCCATCGACGTTGTTTATCCAAGGAGATAAGTAACTAACCAAGATAACTACCTATGCGGATGGAATAGGAATTAATATCACGGGAAAATATCCATCGACGTTGTTTATCCAAGGAGGATGTGATTCGACTGAGTGAATAACACATAAACTGTATTCGGGTATGTTACCACTGACGGGGTTTAGATTTGGAAGTTATTTATATATACTTGTGGTCTATTTAGATGAAAAACATTGGTACAAAAATGTTTATTAATTATGTGTGATCAAAGTCTACATTGAAGTATTGGTTTATTTAGATCAGTGTCGAAATCATTTTTTTGTATGCGACCATTCGTCTTGGTGGTTGTTGTCAACCTAAATATTGCTAAAATGTCAATTGGACTGCTTGTTTCTTTGTATTCATTTATTGTATTAAGTTGTGTGTATTATTATCTATTATGTAAATATTAATATTACGTTGGGTCATGAATTTTGTGCTTTCCTAAGATATAACGATCGGTCTTAACATTCTCCCAGCCATTGAATCGGTGTATCAACTATCACAGTCATAAAATAAACTACAATATAAGCAGCTGTGTGGTGATGTTAGATGTTATTGTCTTCATGAGGTAGGTTGAGCCGCAAGTTCGTTTTCAATTACTTTTGAAGGATCATTTGACATTGGAGTGATTGGTCGTGAGCTGAGTATGGCTTCAATTTCGATTATTACTGTGTTCAGCAGTTCAAAAGTTAAAGTTGCGGTTGTGGTGGTAATGAGCAGCAATTTTTCGCTGATTTTACTACTGCTTCCCATATACTACCAAAGGATGGTTCACGAGGAGGGATGAACTTAAAGTTCACTTGCCTTTCACTGCAGTGCTCAATGATTTGCGTGCAGCCTTATGAAGATATTCATGCTGGATCTTGTCATCCGAAATTTGTCGTGGGATGAGCCTTATCCAGATGATTTACTAAAATCGTGGCGTGAATTAATTTTATATCTTCAGAATACTTCAAAACTAAACACTCAACGTTTTGCAGGTACGTCAGTTATAAACAAAGGAGAAGTTCACAGTTTTGCCGAGGCTTCTACGCACACAGATCAACGAGCAAATAAACGTGAGATTACTCATCGCAAAATTAAGAGTTGTCCCAGTTAAATTTCAATCAATTTCAAAACTTGAGTTATGTGCAGCTGTACTACTCGACGGAACGTTCTGAAAATGACAACATAAGCTTGATCCGTACATCAACCAGGTCTACTTTTGGACTGACACAAAAACAGTTTTGCAATGGATGGGCAAGCACGCATCAGTGCTACCAACGTATATCAACGGCTAAAAACCCTGCGGATATTGTATTTCGCGGTTGTAGCGTGGAAGCTCTTCAGACCACGTTGTTTCCACAATAAGCCTTGTTTGATGAATCAACTCATGGGAAGCATCCCACATGATCATCTTCACGGCGAACGCCCGTTCTTAGTCGCAGAAATTGATATTTTTTGGGCCATTTATCATATGAGATGCGAAGCAAGTCTCCAAACAAAACATATGAGTTAATCTTCCTCTGTTTTGCCCCGAAGGCTATTCACGTTGACTTACTCACAGATCTCCCAACTAATGCCTTTTTATCAGGTATCCGAAGGTTCATCGCACGCCGTGGTCTACCCCAGCGCCTTATTGCATAATGCGACAACTTTGTGATGCAGCATACTTGATGAAAGCGCCAGAGAATTGCTCAACACCTACAGTGCCTGCAAGGGCTTCGAGTTCTGCTTCTTTCCGCCGAGAGCGCCACATTTTGGTAGCCTCTGGGAAGCCGCGATTAAGTCTGAGAAAACTTTGCTGCTGAAAAACCTCGCTGAAGCTAACTTCACTTACGAAGAATTGCTGACCACACTCACCAAGGTTGAAGCGATAATAGACTCTCGTACAATGGCTTCTTCCAGCACACTTACTCATTGGTTCGGCACTACTCGTGGCACCCGATGAGCAACTCGATGCACCAGATGACGATCAATCAAATTTGCGCTATCTAACGCGGTGGCAGCGAGTCGGGCTTATGGCGGCGTGATCACATGCATAGGCTGCAGAAGAGAACCAAATGGACGTGCCCTCAGCCCAATATCACTATCGGCCAACTTGTCCTAGTACATGAAGACAATGCACCACCGCAACAGTGAAACCTCGCACGAGTGACGGCTGCCATTGTTGGACATGATGGTCGAGTTCGAGTAGTAGATCTTAAGTCAAACGTAGGCCAATTCATAAGATAGCTCCACTACCGTTTGATATAAATTTAAATTACTCGCTGTCCTTTCCACGAGGGGAGAATGTTTCAGAAGATCGCGGTATATTATAAATTTTAACTTAATTAAGTTGTGTTAATTGCCAGTCAGACTATCGAATGTTATAAAATTTAGGTCCCAACCAGTCTAGCAACTCATTAGCATAAGTAACAGATTACGTAGGCCAATTCATAAGATTACTCCACTACCGTCCAGGAATTACTATACTATTCTTTCCAATGAACTCTAGTACTATAACATTGTACGAAAGAACACTGATTTGTAATGAATAAATACACTAATTTCTCTGTTATCCAAAATCCAAATCTATATTGAGCTGGGCCTTTATAAACAACTACAAATTTACCTGCACCCGCATAACATCTAATGTGGGTTAAACATTAGCATTGTCTGACATTTCCCACGACGACCCAAAGAACGGCGAACATCTGCCAGAAATGTATCTGTTGTTAGATCGCATACTAATTCCAGATGGTGCGTAGCCCAAATACACCATAAACAGTTGCGGTAACTCGCTGCTTGTAAGAAAAGGTTTTGATAGTTGGCACTACAAAGTCACAACCGTACCAATTACATTGCAATCGGTTGCCGCAACTCGAAAAACTCACTCAAGTTGGGTAACTGGGTTGTCTTGTGTATGGCTCCCATTAGGAGTTGCGCTGCCACTGGTTTCGACCAATTTATCTTGTTCATTTGGTCCTTCGATGATACTCGTAAAACGGTATCCACGGTCAAGTCCGAAACCAGCACCCTCTCGGTGCTCCACGGTAAAAATAGGGAATAATTAATTAAGTAATACAACCCACAATGCGGTGTTGGACAAGCAGGCGACGTGGGAAAAAAAAATAAAATAAAACCGCGTCAAAAAAAAAATTTAAAAAAAATTTGCTATTTTGTCTTAACTAATACTGCAAAATGGTGGTAGAAATTGAGCAACTAAATGCTCTGGCACTAAGCCATAACAACATTTACCTACAACTGAAGAAGTGAGATAAGGAGTTGGGGTCTTTTGGACGGTCAGAATTTGCAACTGATGCTAGAAGTACAAAGTCAATGGGAACTTTTCAAAGCACACCATCAGGAGATGTTACATTAGGCAAACTTCGTTTGTAGTAAATTACTTTGAAAAGAAGTTATGAGAAAACACAGAACGTCAAAAACAAATACTGTCGGAATTAAACAGAATAGCAGCTGAGCATACTGAGCATGAACTTATCGATGCAACAAAACATTGAAGTACGTGAAAAGAGAATGCTGAGATTAAAAATAGCTTCAACAGCTCTAATAAAATCATTGAGAAATACGGGCGAAAACCAATACTCCCACCAAATGGACATCGACGAAATTAAAAAAGATTTCGATCAACTGACGCGAATTTACGCAAAGCCAAGGCGAGAAACAAAATCGGTCAAACCAGTGTAATATTTTAATAGAAACACCGCAACTGTTTCCCTTAAGTAGGTTTTTATGAATATTCTGTATTCGGCACTCTGTCCGTTTTCAAACCTAAGTTATAGATATTATTATATGTATTGCTCTGTCGCAGCAGAGCATACTTAAAAGATGGAGAGTTTGTGGTATGTGCATGCATTGGTATATACATATACATATGGTACGATTGGCATGCGCTTTATAAGCGTAGCGTGGGATATGCACCGTCAGCTAAATGGCCAGCTAGAGTACTAGTGGTCCGCGATGCGTAATAAGAGCCTCAGTCATTAACCTCAAGTGGCTCTGCGCTTTTGGCTTTGTGTTACACCTCCCATTTTAGAAGAATAACGTAATATAGTGTAGTTGTTCAATTGACTTACATATATAATTTTTCATTGATAAACTTAGGGTTTTTTTTTTTTTTTTTTGTGTAAGACTTAGATTTTTACATTATATAATATATTTTTAATATATGCGCATGTACTTTTTTTTTGGACAAAGAATGTTTTATAAAATATAGTTTTTGTAAAAAAAATTTTTTTGTATATATATTATAATATTATGGCTGATCAGACTTAAAAATTTAAATTTTTAATTATTGTATAAATTTAGCCTTTTCTTATTTATTGTATGAAATTTCTTTTTCCCTACATCTGTTTTAATATTATTCCTAACGTCTATGTTAGGGTCCTAAATATTTACTTTCTAACTTATCCTACCTCTAGTTCTATGTCATTTAATTTTTTGTTATATTCTATCTTTCGTTTTTCTTTTTATACCCTAGCAGAAAGTATTATAATTTTGTCTCGAAATGTGTAATAGTCAGATGGAGACGTTTTCGACCCAACAAAGTATATATATTCTGAATCAGCATGAAAAGCCGAGTCGATATAGCGATGTCCGTCCGTCTGTTTTTATGCGAACTAGTCTCTCAGTTTTAAAGCAATCGTAATGAAACGTAGTACTATTTCCCACTATTTCCCTATATCAAACTTTATGTTTATACAAATATTTTGTCCAAACTATATGAGAGTTTTATTAAACTTCCTATAATTTTTATCAAAATTGAACCACAGGAGCAATCAGACAAAAATTAAGTTTTGTATAAAAATTAATTCCTGGTAGGGTATATAGCTTCGGTACGCCGAAGATAGCCGTTCTTTCTTGTTTTAAATCTTAACTTAACTGAACTTAAATTCTTTTGCATAATCATCTACGTTATATATAGGATCTATTTTAGTTAGATTATTAAATTCTGTGAACTGTCTTGGTAATCTACCATAAACGAGTTCGTATGGACAGTATTCATGTACTGTCGATGGGGTTGTGTTGAAACAATAGGTAAAAAAAATTCAACCATATGTCCCAATCATCTTTGTCAATCGAAATATATGAACGAATATATTTGTTAAATGTTCGGTGACTTCTCTCCACTGTTCCTAAAGTTTGGTGGTGATAAGCTGTTGATTGTATATTACTGATTTTCATATACTCACACAGGTCATTTATTAGTGAATTTTTGTACTCAGTACGCATGTCCGTTATGAACGTCTTCATAGGACCGTACTTTAGTATATAAATATTGCTCTAGCTACTGTTTTGGCACTTTTATCTGCTACTGCTATTGTAACTAGATATTTAGTAAGATCACATATTATGGTGATTGCATAGTCGTTTCCATTCTCTGAACGAGGTAATGGTCCGATTGTATCAATTAAAACAGTATCAAAAGCTGTAGTTGGTGTATCCGATATCACCGTTGGTGCTTTTGTATGTGTTGTGGTTTTTGCCTGTTGCCATTTTACACAAGTTTTTACATATTTTGTAATGGTTTTATTCATTTGGGGCCAATAATAAAATTTCCTAATTTTTATCAAGGTACGCGTAATCCCTGTATGGCCTCCTTCTATAGGATCATCATGGTATTGCATTAATTTGACTTTCGTCATTTTTGTCTATTTGTGTCACTTTTGTTAGTAGCGCTACTTTTATTGCATTTGAGTACATATTGCCCATATTATTAAATTCATTTAATGATACAAATTCAAAAATTTGTTCACTTGGTGACAACTGTAAATAAACAATTTTAAGTTTGCCTTTGAAACAATTGACCTAAGTCGAATTTTTCATTGGAGTACAAATCATTAATTGAAAATTGTGAAATAATTTTTTTTTCTTGCTTAAATAAACAATTGGATTTACCGAATTTTAGTTTCACAAATTTCTTTACGTCATTATTGCTAATGACTTCATAGACTCTTTTTTGTTCTTTTTGCAATTTTGTTTTATCATCTGCTCAGATATTTTTCTGTCGTTTTGGTTATCTTGTTTGGACCATCATTATGTTCCTGTTCATTTCAATTAGTGAGTCTATGTTAATTCTAGATAATGCATCCGCTACATGACTATCTTTCCCCTTGAGGTATTCTACCGTAAATTGGTATTCTTCTAAATCTAGTCTCACTCTTGTCAGTTTTGAAGTTGGGTTTTTCATTGAATATAAAAATGTTAGTGGTCTATGATCTGTCTTAACTAAGAAATGCCTGCCGTAAACATATGGTCTGAAGTATTTTATTGCCCAGTTAATTTCAGCTAATTCCTGCTCTGTAGTTGATTTGTTACTTTCTCCCTGTGTGAAAGCTCGTGGCGCGTATGCAATTGGCAATTGGTAATTGCATACCGTTGTACTCTTGGGATAGTACAACACCACATCCATGTTTACTTGCATCTGTGGTAATGCCTTTTTGAGATATTTATATGCGTCTTCGCATTCTTTTGTCCATCCGAATTGGACTTTCTTTCTGCACAGTCTAGTCAAATGACGTGAATGTTGTGCGAAATTGTGAATGAATCTTCTGTAGTAATTACAGAA
Organism: Hirtodrosophila histrioides; assembly: GCA_037075165.1. Lineage (NCBI taxonomy): Eukaryota > Metazoa > Arthropoda > Insecta > Diptera > Drosophilidae > Hirtodrosophila > Hirtodrosophila histrioides. The sequence continues at coordinate 111,816 of JBAMCL010000228.1, forward strand.
CGCGACGAATCGTCGTGCACTATCCGCAAACGAATTTGGGGCTACCTTTAATCCGTAGGGTAATCGCGTGAAGCGATAAGAACCGGAGCTCGTGGGAAATTATGTTATGTTTCTAGATTTCTCATCTAGTTCTATTTGGTGAAATCCAGACATAAGATCGAGACATGAAAAATATTTTGCTCGTCCTAATTGTAGTCTAGTATTTCCTCGATTCTTGGCAGTGGGCATTTGTCTGCCGAGAGTTTTTTTTATTTATTTGATGATAATCAACTACTAAACTCCATTTTTTCTCCTTGGAAGAGTTGGTTTGGAAGAGATTTCTTGGGTACCAAGAGAAGTGGGCTATTATATTCCGAAATTGATAGTTCAACTATACCATCTCTTATTAGTTTTTCGACCTGCCTGCTTATTTATGGCTTTTCTGTCTCTTCGTTTCTATAATTTTTAATATATACTGGGGTTTTATCTGCTAATCTTAATTTTTGTTTATAAAAATTTTTACTTGAAATTGCTTTTGTTTCTAGACTAAATATGTCACAGTAAGCTTGTTTTTAAATTGTTCAGGGAACTTTAGTTTTTTCAGGACTTAATTACTTCTATTGTTTTCTTTGGTAAGTTGAGTTTTAATTTCATAATTTTCTATTGATTCAAATTTTTCTTTTGGGTTTTGTATTTTTATTTAGTTATTTGTTGTATTTAAAATACGAACTATTGCACTATTACTTGCTACTGTTATATACTATACTGTTAGCTAATAGTACCCCAGGATGAATTTCCAGGTTTGGTATCAATACAGTTACTTCATTTGTCAAAAGCGTAATTTTTCTCATTACTTGTGATCTAGCTGGTAATAATATTGAGTTGTCAATATCATTACGTAATAGTAGCACATGTATTTGATAGTTGAGTGAATTCGGTTTCATGATGAATTCATCATGTTGATAATCTATTATACAATTAAATTCTAGTCCAAGAATTCTATCGCATGGTATGGGAAATTCATTGTAGACTATTTGGAAATCGTGACTGATTACGAAGTTATCGAAAAGTAGATAATTTGTGGATTGTCCAATTAACTGTATTGTTCCCTGTCCAATTCCTGTTATATTTGATTTGTAATTTTGATTAATATTTGAGTCTATGTTATTATTCTTTAAGATTGCAACATTTGCTACTGTATCTACTAGTAATGTTAACGGAATATTATTTTTTTCATTATGTACTTTAATGAGACTACTGAGATTTAGATTTCTGCTCAGTATTTTTACTGTTGGTTGCTCAAGGGGGTTTGAGCGTTTTCCAAGTTACCTTGTGTAACTCGTACTTGATTTTGTGAACGATTTCCTATGTTGGAGCCGCCTCTGTATGCGCCTCCTGGACGATTGCCTCGGTTATTGTTATAATAGTTACCATTGTTATGGTACCTAGTGCCTCTACTGTAGGCTCGGCCCATATTATTACCTCTACCGCGGTTCCCGCCACGTTGAGAGTAATTTTGGTAATACAGTACAGTATTAGATTGTCCAGTTGCTTCGGTGCAGCTGTTGACAAATTTTGATATGGCGTCATTCATGCTGTTGAATGTGCCAGCCTGCATGATAAGTTTTGCCTTATGGATAGCGCAGTTTTTGATCATTGCCTTTACTGCTTGGGTTGTACTGTACTTATTGGCCAATTCTGGCGTTAAGCTATCATGAATAAGTGCTCCTTCCAAAGCCTTTGTTAACTGCTCAACTTCCTAAGTATATTGGTTGGCAGTTTAACTCTTTTGATGCAAATTAGCTGACAATACTTCCACTGATTCTCCTTTTACTATGAGTGATAATTTTGCAATGATTTCAGCGATTGTTTGATCATTGCTTATCAAGTTCCTTGCGTGGCCTTTTAGCTTTGTCTTAATTAGTTTTTTTTGCTGTTGCTTCTTGGTCACGTTTAATACAATCTACTAGATTTAATGCATCCTTGAAGCTTTGTTGATTTTATGTTTTACCGTCGTACTCGAATATTAGAGACGAGGCTGTTTTCAGGAAGTCTACTACTGACTGAGCCATTTTGATAGGTTTTTGTTCTAGTATGTTAGAATCTAATCCCTGATCAAACGTGTCAGTTATTGATTCAGATTCTGATTCTAGGTTTTCTTTTACCTCTGTTAAAGAATCAAATAGAACTGATTCATCAAAGTCGGCTTGACGGACTTAATCTTAGATTAGGTCCTATTAATTTTAATTTAAGTTGTTTATATAATAATAACAGTACAATTAAATATCTCATATAAAAAAAAAAATAATAATCAAAGTCGGCTGGGAGATTTAACACATTTGTTACTAATATTTGCAACTTGTGCCGTTGCGCTACATACAAAATTCCTTCCTTAAGCCGGGTTATTACGTCTTTTACTTGTATTGCTTGGAAAGACGTAAATTTTGTATTATTTTCTATAATAATTAGGCGTACTGTGTTGAATGTTTTCAACAGAATTCTAATGTGTTTGAGCTTCATATTATTCGTATTATTTGATATAGGTGTGCTCTTGTTTAAAGACTTGAATGACTTGTTAAATTCGTCTCGTAACTCTGTAATGTTGGCAATTATTTGTCGCCAATCCATTAGTTTGTACTGCTACAAAACTATTACTTCAACAAGTTCTAGCCGAAAGGTTTTTTTTGTTTTTTTTTGAATATATATATTCATATATATATGACTATCAGGTAATATCCCGGCCTTGCCGGGGGAATTTTTAAGATGAAAGTGAATTTTTTTTTTTTAATTTGACTACTTTCGTCAACCGTTATAATGTTTTTTGTGTAGGGCTATGAAAATGTCTTTGAAAAAAAAAAATAAAAAAATGTCTAACTCCTTTGTGATTAACTTCCATTTCACGCCCGTGGCGACGAGGAGTAGATTTTCCAGAATCATTTGACATTTTAAGCCAATTTCAAGAATGTGACGAATTATTTGAAAATTAGTTTCAAAATGATTGAATGATTAACAGAAGTTTGAAAATGAGTTTGAAGTCAATCGGACGATATTCAAAAAAGTTTCTTACAACACTTTTCCACGAATTTTCTGACTTGACCACCGCGTCTATTATTTTTTCCCATAGAACCTTGAAAATGAGTTTGAAGCCATTCGCATGAAGATTAAACATTTCGAATGCTAGAGTTTTCCACCAATTTTGCGACTATAGGGCTGAATTTCCCAAAATCGCTGATACACGTGTCAAATTAATTTTTGTGTAGTTCTTTGAAAATGAGTTTGAAGCTGATTGGATGGTAAACAACAAAATTTCATAGAACAGTTTTCCGCGATTTTCCACGATTGTGGGTGGAATTTTTGCAAAATCCCGTCTTAGTGTGCACTTCCATCATAGATGGAACCTACTGTGAAAATTTCAGCATCCTAGCTGTTACGGTTTGGGGATCCAAAAAAATAGAACTGTTTATTTTGGTTGCAAAAATGGAACTAAAACTAATTTCAGAATTAGCTTAGCTTAAAGCCTACTGCTGCCGCTGCTGCTGTCGCCGCTGACGTTGTCGCTGTCGCCGCTGTCGGTGCTGTCGTTGTCGCTGTAGCTTTCGGGTGCCCGTGACGGGTGACGCCCGTGGTGTCAAATGACCCAAAAGTCGGTCCCACGGTGGCGATCGTTACGTAAGATCCCACGGGGATGATGATGATTCGGCACACGTGGCGGATGTGCTGCAAGCGCTGCAGGCGTGGTAGGTTTTGGCTAAGTGCATTTTGGGTGCGTCTGCACTGGCCGTTTTGCACATGGCAATTTATGGGAAACAATGTTGTTAACTTATATATAGATTATTGTAGTGAATACTTAAATTAGTACTTGAATACTACATAATCTTTAACCTTGCCTAGTATGTGGTTGTCCCATACAACTATTTTAACTTCGATTCCCGGAGTTGCTGCTAAAATTATAGCTTGTTCATTTCTATCGCAATCTATTAATGGGGATTTATTTAGCATATATGTGCTCATATATAAATATGCGAGTTCGTAAATAGTTACAGGTTGTCTGGCAACTAATGTTTCTATTCTATTTACGAAGTCTGGCTCCTTCTCTGGTATTGTAACTACCAGTTCTTTAATTTGATTGTTCATTATTGAGTTTTGAATCTAAGTATGAGGCCCATAGTGGCCCAGGGGAATATGCTGTATATTGTGAATAAGGTCTCCGTCTTGAAAATATATATATATTTATTTTTTTGTTTTATATTATACTTCTGAATCTATACTTCTACCTAATAGTCTGAAGGTGAACCATATTATTAAAAATATTTTTTTCATACGATATTTATTTATATATATACATACATATACATATATATATATATATAATTTTTTCGGTTTTCTTATTTAGTAGTTTTTAATGAATTTAATTTTACTGCCAAACTGACGGCCATTATTATAATTTTTTTTTGTTACTTAGCGTATTTAGATTGAAATATTTAATGTAGTATGTTATTATAGATATATAAAAAATATGAAAGTGGAAATGTTAGTGGTGTCTACTAGACAGCTGCGTGAATTCACTCAAATTATGAGTTCAAATGAATTAATTCAATTGCTGTCGAATTGATTGAGTGCAAGGCACACAATGAAATGAGTTCGAGTGACATAGAGCTTGACAGGTATCGGCATTCTGTGAAAATAAGTGAGAATGAGTGAATGTAAAGTGAAAAGAATAGATATGACATTGCCGAATTCACTCGAATGATTCGATATTTTTGCTGTCAATTGAATGCATTCTCTTTTGTGCCTCAAGTTTTCGTCGTGTTTGGTTGCAAAGCTAGAATGAGCCAAGAAAATATTTATACATATGTTTTGTGTTTGTTCAAAGAGATATATATTGCTCTTCATTATTTTCCTTATGATCTTGACGATCAACAACAGAAACTGCACATGCACGTGCAAAATGATAAAAAAGAAAATTAGTTTGGAAAAGCAACATCAAAATTACATTGAAACTCGAAAATAACTCGAATTAATTCTAATTCATTCGGACTCGTGCCTTTTCGTACGAATGTTGTCAAATTCGTTCGTCTTCGTATTCTTCTTCGTTCAATTAATTTTGTGCACGAAAGCTTCGAATGTCAATTTACGAGAATTCATGCAGCTGCCTAGTGTCTACCAAAACAATAATGAAAACATTTATATGCTGTTTTTATTTTTTAAATTGAATTGACGCCTAATAGCCTGTTTCCACGACGTTATATTTTCACATTTTTCGTCATTTTTTTGATTTTGGAAATATGACACATATTTCCTGTAGAAAATCCCATAAGGAAAAAATTACAAATTCGTCATATTTTTAATATGATGCCATTCGCCCGGCATTTTTTAGTATTTTCTTTTCGAACTCAAAGGTAAGCAATGACGAATTGTGCGCCAAAGTTAATTTTTAAAATAAATTGTAAATTGCTTATATCTTAATATTTCTGTATTTAGTAAGGATGAGGTTAAAAGGGAAGGTTTATCCGGAGATGCACCTTCGAAATAGTACCATTTTGACAAGGTACACCGCCTTTTGGGAGCAGTGAAATTTGTGCACTTCACAGGTGCGCACTCGCAATTTCATTGCAAATTTCTGCCATCTCCGCATCCCAGTCAACCATCAATGGATCCAAATTGTACAAACTTATTGCAACTATCTGCCTATTGATATGCAACTTTGCTTCTACTACTATTCTGCCATTATTTGCCATATTTTTCACTTTTCGTAAAAAATTGCATCAAAACAAGCCGACCAGCTAATTTATTTCGGGCGAATGGCTAATTCATATACCGTTTCACATTTGACCGTGGAAACACCATCATCCACATTTTTGAGATGTTACAGTTTTTGCCTGTCGAGGAAACAGGCTATAACGCGCCGAAGTACATAGAAGGGTCATACGTCAACTGGCGGAGAGAAGTTTAAAATTAATTCACACAAGGTGAATGTACAGGTTTTCCTAACTAGTGTTTGTGTGGCTGTGCGGGCCAAACGTTCTTACCGGCCGATTCAATTGTCGCCGGGTATTAAAAAATGTTTCATTAAATTTAATTATATTTTATTTTTATAGTTGCGCGCTCTTTGAAGCGCTGTCGGTCCATGGTGTGCGCTCTTTGTACCGCTGCCGGTCCCTTGGCCCAGCTTGTAGCGCTGGGCGGTGCCGGTGCAGGTCTTCGCATAGGCTATTTTGTTGGGGCGCCGGCGTTGGTCATCATACACGTTGAATGGCAATGTGGGCTTGCCAGGGGTCCCTCTAAGTCTGGTGGGCACGATTTTGTCATCTTTGGAATGGTACCTGGAGCGGGGCGGTGATTAATAAATTTTATATCGGTATTTGTATTCTGTGTGGTACAGGGTGAGCTTTTTTTTAACAACGACTCAAGATGTTCGAGTTCATTATGTATTTTTATTGCAACTTTCCACTTTGGGGGATTTTTGCTTTTATATAATATTTGAACGATATCAGATTTTCTTTTCCTGATACGTTCTTTTATGCCAGATCTTCTGGTTTTGTTATTTCCATTGCTCATTCCCCTGTACTCACTCAGTTTTCCTTGCGTTTGTAATCCGTGGTGCTCGCTACTTGCTGCTGGCTGTTGTTTGTTGTTGTGTTCTCTTATTATTGTTCCTGCGTATTGTTGTTGTTGCCGCTTATCGCCATGTAGTACTCCATGTAATAATTGATGTTGTTGTTGTTGGATTTTTGGTTTTTTTTTCAATTCTTAACTTCTCAGTTTTGTTCAGTTCGCATTCACAGTAACTGCCTCGATTGCAGTCTTCGTGACCTACGGTCGCCATGTAATATTTTAATAGAAACACCGCAACTGTTTGCCTTGAGTAGGTTTTTATAATTATTCTTTAAATGGCACTCTGTCCGTTTTCAAACCTTAGTTATAGATATTAATATATGTATCGCTCTGTCGCGGCAGAGCATACTAAAAAAAGGGAGAGAGTGTGTGGTATGTGCATGCATTGGTATATGCATATATATATATATACTCTTGGCATGCCCTACATAAGCGTAGCGTGTTATATGCACCGTCAGCTAAATGGCCAGCTAAATGGCCAGCTAGAGTACTAGCGGTCCGCGCTGCGTAATATAAGCCTGCGTCATTAACCTCAAGCGGTCCAAAAATTTTTGATGCAGTTTTATCTAGGGGGCCAACATTAGTCTGTCTGCCAAATTTGGTGACTCTAGCTCTACTGGTGTGGGAGATATAGGTTTTGCTCCATTGGTGGGGTGGGGGTGGGGAGGTCCAAAAATTTTGCTGATCTTGACACTTTATAAACTGACGATATACACCAACATGTGTGCCAAATTTGGTTGCTCTAGCTCAAAGATAAAGGCAAAAAAATTGCGTTCATACGGACAGACGGACAGACGGACAGACGGACATTGCGCAAACCCAATATACTATTTTTCCCTTCGGGAACATAGTATAACTAGGAATCTTAATGTACTATTTAGTAAATGAGGACAAAAAACGTATATCTTTTCACTTACACAATTAATATAACCCACAAAAAGGCTATAAAAACACAATAAAAGATCAGTACCAACGAAATCGCGTTTCATATAGTATTTCTTAGGGAAAACGGCAGTGCGAAGCTGTAACAATTAGCGCGATTTAACGACGATTTCATTGCTCTTTGTCGACGGCATAGTGCATTTAGCTTGGAGTTCATCGCTATTTGTGGAGGCTGCCCATCATCATTATGGGTCTCAATTTTGCTTCCACATTTCTGATTTCTTCCTGTTGGTCTATTAAATCCTCGATGTTTACTTTTTCTGTCGCCACTTCCCCGGGATTGATTTCTCAACTGTGTCGCGTGGTTTATTGGTTGAGTTTGGACGTTAAGGTGTAAATGCAAAATTTTAAAGATGACAAACTAATTTGGTTAAAATTCTATAGTAAAGTGAGGTTAGATTTGAGTAAACATATTGTATTTTATTATTGACAAGCAGGTAATTCGATCAAAACGTTTTACAGCCACAGTTTTAAAGATATCGCTTTGGGATTTGGCATGTACAATACTTTAGTCACTCTTAACCTGCTGTCAAAATTTCAAGTCGATCGGATTATAAACACGGAAATTATTCAACGAACAAGATTCAGTGCCAGAGCGAGGGGGGAAAAAAAAGCACAGCCACGACTTAAAATGCCTTGCTTGCGCTCTCGCCTTGCTGCCACTTGTGTGTGTACGGCTTTGTGTATGTGTGTGTGTATGTGTAAGTGCACGCAGATCCGATCGGAAATTTTTGACTTGGGTACAGGGAGTTTTGTAGTCGAGTATACTCGACTATAGCATTCTTACTTGTTTTTGTGTAGGGCTATAAAAATGTCTTTGAAAAAAAAAAAAAAAAATGTCCCACTCATTTGTCCTTGACTTCCATTTCCCGCCTGTGGCGACGCGGAGTAGATTTTCCAAAATCATTTGGCACTTTAAGCCAATTTCAAGAACAATACTAAGAATCCAGATTAAATCTTTCCAACTGTTTTCCGCCCGTTGTATTGCTCGCAAAGTACCGAGGTTCTTGTATTTATTTATATTTTTCAAAACCGGTAGCACATGTGACGAATTATTTAATGTGAGGTGCTTTGAAAATTAGTTTCAAAATGATTAAATGATAAACGGAAGTTTGAAGTCAATTGGACGATAATCAAAAAAAATTTCATACAACAGTTTTCCGCGAACTTTCCGACCTTAGGAATAGCTTTTCCAAAATCTTTAGACACCGCTCCTATTATGTGTTTGGGTAGAACCATGAAAATGAGATTGAAGCCAATCACATAAAATTTAAAAATCTCTAGTGCCAAACTTTTCCACAAATTTTCCGAATTTGGGCTGAATTTCCAAAAATCGGTGATACACGTGTCGAATTATTTTATGTAAAGAGCTTTGAAAATGAATTTTAAGTCAATCGGACTATAATCTAAAAAGTTTCATACAACAGTTTTCCACGAATTTTCCGACTTTGGGGCAGATTTTCCAAAAACTTTGACCACCGCGCCTATTATATTTTACCATAGAACCCTATAAATGAGTTTGAAGCCAATCGCATGAAAACTAAAAAATTTGAATGCCAGAGCTATCCACCGATTTACCGACCATGTGGTTGAATTTCCCAAAATAGTTGATACACGCGTCGAAATATTTTACGTGAAGAACTTTGAAAATGAATTTGAAGGTGATCGGACTAAAATTAGACTTTCGCCCATAAAACATTGAAACCCCCATTTTCCGCCCATGGGGGTGGTTATTCCAAAATCGATGAAATATGTGTCAAATTAATTTTTGTGTAGATCTCTGAAAATGAGTTTGAAGCTGATTGGATGGTAAACAAAAAAGTTTCATACAACAGTTTTCCGCGATTTTCCACGCTTGTGGGTGGAATTTTCCAAAATCCCGTCTTAGTGTGCACTTTCATTATAGATGGAACCTACTGTGTCAAAAATTTAAGCATCCTAGCTCTTATGGTTTAGGCTGAGCGATGATTGCCAATCAGTCAGTTAGTCAGTCAGTCAGTCAGCACGAACTCTTTTATATATATACATTACACTCAATTGCAGTTAATAGGTAATTACAATAGCAGCAGTATATAGTGACTCTAAATACTACTTGACTTGTGTGATGAGCAAACGAAATTAAGCACAAGAAGGTGGAACGATGAATGGTTAGTTCTTTCTTCAGCTGCGGTACGACGCTTTGGTGGCCTCCCCTGAAACTTGAAGATATTTGCTTTCACTGTTTTTAGTCTGCAGGTTCTCCAGCTTGCAGCCGCGGTACGTCGCTTCAATTTAATCTCCGCTGATGCTTGTAATTTTTTCTTGAGCCGCGGTATGACGCTCCAATAACGTTCGCTGACACTTGCAGGAAAGTTTTGTGCTGAGGTGTCGCTAAGTTGACAACTTCAGAAAGATTGCAATACCAAATTTGTTGTTGTGTATTAGCTTAAGTTGAGTGTCAACAAATGTGGTGAGTGCTGTCCTGAGGTGTCGCCTATTTGACAACATCAGAAAGGATACAATACCAACTGTATTGTTTCAGTGGGTTCTGTGCTTGTTTATCCTGGGGTGTCACCTAGTTCACAACTTTGGACCAGGATCGAATCAGGACACGATTAGGAATCCTTCGTCGCCTTATTGACAACTTCAGAGTTTCCACAGTCGGGGTAACCAAATTGTTTATGCTAAGTAGGTGGATATGTTTTGACTGAGTGCATGACAGCACATAAACTATATTCGGTTTGATTGCCGTAATAAGCACTTTAACAATGTAGGAGGTGGAGAAAGTTCGCTAGAGTTCAGCAAACGATTTATAACTGGTGGTGTTCAGATTGAGCACTAATTTATTGAATGAACTTATGGTGTATTTGTATGAAAAACATTGGTTCAACAAGAAGACTTCTTTAGTCGAGTATACCCGACTACAAAACTCCTTGTACCCAGGTCAAAAATTTCCGTTCGCATCTGCGTACACATACACAAAAGCGCAGGCGAGGCATTTTCAGTCGTGGCTGTGCTTTTTTTCCCCCCCTCGCTACAGTACTGAATCTTGTTTGTGGAATAACTTCCGTGTTTATTATCCGACCAACTTGAAATTTGGACAGTAGATTATAAGTGTCTGAAGTAGTGAGGTAGTACATGCCAAATCCCAAAGCTATATCCTTAAAAGTGTTGCTGTAAAATGTTTTGATCTAATTGGGGGGGAACGGGTGGAGATATCTTAGCTCGGAAACAAACTTGATCTGCGTATTGTACACAGGAACCTACATTCCAAATTTGGTGTCTCTAGCTCTTACAGTTGCTGAGATCGACGCGTTCATCCGGACAGACGGACGGACGGACAGACAGACAGACAGACATGGCCAAATCGAAATCTCTTTTGATACTGATCAAGAATATACATACTTTATAGGCTTGGAGATGTCTCCTTCTGCCGGTTACATACTTTTGCACAAATCCTATACCCCCTTTTTACCCATTTTATGGGTACAGGGAGTAAAAACCGTCAAACACATTTAAAGTGAAAAAACCACAAAATGTAATGGATTTTTTTTTTTCACCACCGTTTTCGCTCATCTAGATTTAAGTAATTTAAAAGTATGTATTTACATAAGAAAAATTAGTTTTGTAAAACAATTTTTTTACACATTTAAAAATTTCACACTTACGATTTCGCACGTGACCGTTATATAAGTGCCAAAATCACAAAACTTTTTTTCGTTCACCATGGTTTTTTATACTCTGTTCCCAAAGGGATAAAGAGTATATTGGGTTTGCGCATTGTTCGTCTGTCTATCTGTCCGTATGAACGCAATTTTTTTTCAAACCTTTGAAGCTAGAGCAAACAAACATGGTACACATGTTGGTGTACGCGAAATGTCTGTTTGTTATAAAAATTTGATGCGCTTTCTGCATTTAACAAATGCTGTTTTTCATAGTCGCACGGGACATAGAAATATGTGACAACACAAAGCATAAACTTACAGTTATTTGCAATCGCTTTGTTTCTTATGCATTTTTTTTATACTCTTTGTACTATCAGAAAGATTTCATAGAGCAAAAGTCAATGCATAATATCTCTATTTAAGATTTTGTGTCAAACAAAACGTGCAATAGAAATATCCAAATGAGTAAAATTGCGCTTGCGTTACTTTGCACTCTAATATCGCGAAATAGGTAATGAATAAATTAAAAATTTCTTTAAGTTATTTAAGTTTGATTATTTCCTTATGAAAATATGATAAAAGAAAGTATATTCAAGAACGTTTAATTTTACGGTCTTTTTTCTATAGAAATTCCCATATATAAATTGATCAAAATCTATCAACCGGTCGAAAAATAAGTTTTTGTATAAAAACCACTTCTGCAAGTGTATATAGCTTCGGCACATTGAATGTATCCGTTTTTTTTTTGTTTTTTTCACTCTTTCCAATTTCTTTTGATCTTGTATTCAGTTTGTATTTATTTGTTTCGCGATCTTCGTTACTGTACGCTTTGCTGCACACCCTAAACCTGTTCTTGGTGACGTTGGCCCACTTTCTGCTCGTTAGTTATTCACCGTCCAAACAACAATATTACTGTCTGTGTGTACATGTGTGCCAAGTGCTATAACTATTTCTCTATATATAATGTTAATTAACATCTGTTGATCTGAATCGTTTTAATAATAATTTCCAATAAATGATTTTTTTTTATATTTGCAGGGAATAAACGATTCGGCGAACACACTAATGGAGGCAGCAATGGCGGAGCACGATCAAAAAGGTTATAGTGGAGCAGTTGGTGCAGTGGTCAGGCAACTACCTCAGTTGGTTGTGTGTCCGGCAGTTTTGGCAACTCAAGCAACAACAAACATTTTAGGAGGTGCTAAAAGTTCTCTTGTTCCGGAAGCTAAACGTGAAGCCAGCGACAAGTGGAAGCATGCAAACAATTAAATATGTAATACATATAAATAAATAATAATAATAATATAAAAAACTTTAAAATTATTTCTTTCATTGTTGTTTCTGTTTTATCGTGTCTTTTTTAATTCATCACATCGTTGATTGAAGAAGAATCAAGTTTAGCTTGATTTAAACTAATATTAAAGAATTTACTGGTCCAACAATGGATAAAAATCCCGAAAGTAGTAAAATGCTCCACATATTCCACTATCTTCACCAACACTGCTCTGTTAGTGTATACGTACTTTCCAACACTATGGTTGTTCATGCCTGAAAGTAAACAATTAGCCAGGTACTGCCGGTCTCATCCGCATGAGTCTCTGTTGCAACTTTCACCACATCTTAGCAACATTCAGGCTAAGACTAAAGCTAGATTTATTATATGTAAGCTTATCTCTTAGAACTATATATATACGTATGTAATCGAAGAAAATAAGTGATAAGATACGAACTCTGCGTTTAAATTTAGAACGATCGCTCAGCAGCAACATCTTCAGGATTTTCACTTAATGATGTCCTCATGAAAGGACCCATCATCCAAGCGAAACTGTTGCACACCTTGCTATGGTTCCGAACATTTCGTGTCGCATTGACCGGCGACATATGCAAGATGTATTGGTGCGTGCGCGTATCGGAACCGGACAGTTACCTGCAGTGCATCTTATGGAGAGAATCGCCTCAGGAGAAGGTGCAAATTTATAGACTTGACACTGTCACCTATGGGACAAGACCAGCTGCATTTCTTGCCATTCGATGCATGCACCAGTTATCTAAGGATGAGCAAGAGGCATTTCCAATTGGCTCAGTCATACTAAAGCGCGATTTTTACGTCGACGATTTAATAACTAGAGGAGATTCTGTGTATGAAGTTGCCGCAATCATGAAGCAAACTTCTGAATTATTGGCTAAGGGCAATTTTCAGATTAGAAAATGGTGCTCTAATGCTCCGGAATTGCTGAGTGGAATCCCTAGCCAGGATAAAGAACAGCTATTGAAGCTCCATGATGGAAATGATTTCACGAAGGCACTTGGATTATCTTGGGATCCTGCTTCAGACGATTTGTTTTTCTCTGTTTCGCCCAAGCAGTTGTCTTTAAGGCCAACGAAGCGCTCTATGCAGTCCACCATTGCTCGCTTCTATGACCGTCTCGGCTTGATTGGGCCGGTCATAACGAAAGCGAAGATATTTTTGCAGCTCTTGTGGCAGGAAAGGCTTCAGTGGGATGAGAGTTTGCCAGTCTCTCTCACAGCTGCATGGCTGATTTTTTGCGAGAATCTATCAAATTCGCAGCGTTTTGTTTTTCCACGTTTGGTCTCATATCCAGATTCAGAAGTTGACGTTCATGGTTTCTGCGATGTCAGCATACATGCTTACGGAGCATGCATTTATATCGTATCGAAGTCCACTTAAAGTACGCATGGTCATCTTTTAAATTCCAGATCCCGTGTGGCTCCTCTCAAGGCTCTTACAGTCCCAAAGCTGGAGTTTTGTGGTGCTGCATAGCTCTCTGAGCTTATTAACGAGATCGCGAGTATACAACTGTTTGCTGGAAAGTTTTACTGTTGGTCAGACTCAACAACTGCTCTGTCTTGGATTCGGAATGAGCCGACGCAATTCAATATATTCGTATCGAATAGGGTCTCCAGCATTCAGAAGCTGGCAGCGCAGATGGAATAGCTTTATGTCCCAACAAAAATGAATCCGGCGTACATTTTATCAAGAGGTACTTTGCCTACGGATTTGCTACTGTCTCGATTATGGTTTCATGGACCAATTTTTCTTTCCAATGATAAGAGCACATGGCCAGCGACATCAATTCCAAATGCGCCACTTTTAGAGCTTCGGAAGCGGGTTCTGATTGCAGTTTGCCACTTTGTCGACATTACAGAATTACATAAATATGCAAGCTCCTTCAACAAATTGCAACGCATGTTTGGATGAATGTTCAAGTTTTAGAAGGGAATTAAATCTGTTGGATTAACAGTAGCTGACATAGCTGGAGGCAAGCGGATGCTTATTCGTTCAATTCAACACGCCCATTTGTAGTCGGACTAAGAGCATATCAAGGATAACGGGCGTGCGTCTTCGTCTAGCTCTATTTCATCACTTGATCCCTTTGTTGATAAATTTGGTATTTTGCGCGTTGGTGGGAGGCTGAGGAATTCATCACTTGACTTTTACGCTCGCCATCCTATCATACTCCCTAAGGGTCATCCTGTCACTAAGGCGATGATTATATACTTCCATGAGCGAAATTTGCACGCTGGACCACGAGCGTTGTTGGCAATTATTCGGCATCGGTATTGGCCTATTGGTGATCGGAGAACTGTTTTGAGCGTCGTCAATAAATGTATCAGATGTTTCAGAGCAAGACCTCGATTGCTTCAACACATCATGGCAGACTTGCCAAAGGAGAGAGTGAATGACTCGGCGTACACTTTCATGATCACCGGAGTAGATTTTTGTGGTCCATTTTATTATAAAAGCGAAGTTCGCACCAGGCCACCAATCAAATGCTAAATCTCCGTATTCATTTGTTTTGCGACTAAGGCCGTGCACTTAGAATTGGTCCAGGATTTGTCGACATCAACGTTCCTTAGCGCTCTTCAGCGTTATTTTTTTGCACCAGGTGTCGCCCGAAGGAAATCTGGTCGGACAATGCAACCAACTTCGTAGGCGTCAAGAATGAACTGCAGCAGCTTAAGCAATTATTTATGAGCGACAAGCATCGAAAGGCAGTACAAGATTTTTGTGTGGCAGATTCAATTGACTGGCGATTCATCCCACCTCGCTCCCCGCACTTTGGCGGGCTTTGGGCGGCCGCAGTAAAAACGGTAAAGTAGCATTTTTATCGATCCACTGCTAGTTGGCTCCTTAGTTTTGATGATTTGCGTACACTTGTTTGTCATATCACTGCAATCGTTAATTCACGCCCATTACTTCCAGTTACAGAGATTCCAGATGATCTTGATGTTTTGACGCCAGCTCATTTTTTGGGTACAACACCGCCCAAGTCGCTTGCTGTTCCAGATATCACTGGATTAAACTTCAATCGCCTCGATCGTTGGCAGCGCGTGTCTTATCTTCAGCAAACGTTCTGGTCACGGTGGCGAGAAGAGTACCTGACTCTCCTGCAGGAGTGGTCTAAGTGGAGATCTGATCAACCTAGACTTGGTGTCGGCGACGTTGTTCTCGTGAAGAACGAGAATCTTCCCGCTCTCAGTTGGCCCCTGGCAAGAGTAACCAATCTGATCGTCGGGGCGGATGGCGTAGCACGAGTCGCCGAACTGAATACTGCCACTGGAATCACAACTAGAGCTATTGCAAAGCTGTGTTCGCTGCCAAAGAGGGACGTTGAAGACTCGGGTCCTCCATCGGGGGGAGTATGTTCGGTTCAGCGCCTCACCAGGCAGCGCAGCTTAGGCGTTGGCAGCACAAACAAAATGTAGTTTCGAACAAACGCACTCATTGCGCTCATTCGTAGCTTAATGTTTTGTCGCCCGCGCTGGACCCTTTTAGTTCAGCTGCAGCCGATCTTGAATTCGGCTCTCAGTGTGAAATTATCTATCATATCGAACTGTTCGTCTCGGAATAAAAGTTGTAGCAAGCGGCAAGCACGTTGGCCTGTCGTTTGACTTACACAAAACAACCTTTTGTGCAACAAACATTATTGAATATTTGCCAATAAACCCCAAATTGTATTTGCTTTAAACAGTAGCAGTATTCGTGCGTTTTGTTTTGCATTTGGTGGTTCAAACAATTGGATTAATTGCTGACTATTTTGAGTCAGATGTGCTAATGAAAGGGCTCACTCTAGCCGCAACATAATTTGACGATTGGATTAATTGCTGACTATTTGAGTCAGAGGTGCTAGTGAAAAAGCTCACTCTAGCCGCAACAGGGAGCTTTGACGATTTTCTTGAAGCAATTCTTGCAATTGCCGATGCTTTGCGTGAATCTGAAGTCCGAGTTAAGACATGGCGTTCTACATCTATACACTCTAAGTTTAGCGTCATTGCGTTGTAACCAAATTATTGGGTTCGCCGGGTCTAGGTCGGTCGACCAGGAGTTCGTGCCAACAAATTTATAATTTGCAGCACTTGCGATTATCAAGAAATCAATTGTTTTAAATTTAAATATATATATTGCCGGTTCATCCGGATACTTTCAGTTTTCTTTCTGCTTGTAACAAATGCTGTTTTTCATAGTAGCACGGGACATAGAAATATGTGACAACGCAAAGCATAGACTTACAGTTATTTGCAATCGCATTGTTTCTTATGCATTTTTTTTTTATAGCCTGTTTCCACTACAGCCAAAAAATGTCACACTTCAAATTTTAAGATGATGGTGTTTCCACGGTCAAATGTGAAACGGTATATGAATTAGCCATTCGCCCGAAATAAATTAGCTGGTCGGCTTGTTTTGATGCAATTTTTTACGAAAAGTGAAAAATATGGCAAATAATGGCAGAATAGTAGTAGAAGCAAAGTTGCATATCAATAGGCAGATAGTTGCGATAAGTTTGTACAATTTGGATCCATTGGTGGATGACTGGGATACGGAGATAGCAGAAACTTGCAATGAAATTGCGAAAGGCTATGTACCTTGTCAAAATGTGGCTCCAGACAAACCTTCCCTTTTAACCTCATCCTTACTAAATACAGAAATATTAAGATATAAGCAATTTATTATTTATTTTAAAAATTAATTTTGGAGCACAATTCGTCATTGTTTACCTTTGCCCCAGTTCATCGATAGGCATTGTGAGTTCGATAAGAAAACACTAAGAAATGCTGGGGCGAATGGCATCATATTAAAAATATGACGGACTTGTCATTTTTCTCCTTATGAGATTTTCTACAGGAAAAACTTGTATTTTTTCCAAAATCAAAAAAATTACGAAAAATGTGGATATATGATGTAGTGGAAACAGGCTATTACTCTTTGTACTATCAGAAAGATTTATAGAGCAAGAGTCAATGCATAATATACTCTATTTAAGATTTTGTGTCAAACAAAACGTGCAATAGAAATATCCAAATGAGTAAAATTGCGCTTGCGTTACTTTGCATTCTAATATCGCGAAATAGGTAATGAATAAATTAAAAATTTTTTAAAGCTACTTAAATTTGATTATACCCTTATGAAAATATGAGAAAAGAAAGTATATTCAAGAACTTTTAATTTTCTGGTCTCGGTAGACCTTTCTATAGAAATGAATTGATCAAAACCAATCTTTATTATATAGTTTCAATAGAAACAACCGGTGGAAAAATGAGTTTTAGTATAAAAACCACTGCTGCAAGTGTATATAGCTTCGGCACATTGAATGTATCCGTTATCTCTTGTTTTTTCCACTCTTTCCAATTTCTATTGATCTTCTATTCAGTTTGTATTTATTTGTTTCGCGATTTTCGTTACTACACACCCTAAACCTGTTCTTGGTGATGTTGGTCCACTTTCTGCTCGTTAGTTATTCACCGTCCAAACAACAATATTACTGTCTGTGTGTACATGTGTGCCAAGTGCTATAACTATTTCACTATATATAATGTTAATTAACACCTGTTGATCTGAATCGTTTTAATAATAATTTCCAATAAATGATTTATTTTATATTTGTAGGGAATAAACGATTCGGCGAATACATTAATGGAGGCAGCAATGTCGGAGCACGATCATAAAGGTTATAGTGGATCAGTTGGTGCAGTGGTCAGGCAACTACCTCAGTTGGTTGTGTGTCCGGCAGTTTTGGCATCTCAAGCAACAACAAACATTTTAGGAGGTGCTAAAAGTTCTCTTGTTCCGGAAGCTAAACGTGAAGCCAGCGACAAGTAGAAGCATGCAAACAATTAAATATGTAATATATATAAATAAATAATAATAATTAAAACACTAAAATTATTTCTTTCATTGTTGTTTCTGTTTTATCGTGTCTTTTTTAATTCATCACATCGTTGATTGAAGAAGAATCAAGTTTAGCATGATTTAAACTAATATTAAAGAATTTACTGGTCCAACAATGGATTAAAATCCCAAAAGTAGTAAAATGCTCCACATATTCCACTATCTTCACCAACACTGCTCTGTTAGTGTATTCGTACTTTCCAGGACTGTGGTTGTTCATGCCTGAAAGTAGACAGTGAGCCAGGCACTGCCGGTCTCACCCGCTTGAGTCTCTGTAGCAACTTTCACCACATCTTAGCAACATCTTAGCATCTTAGATTTAACATATGTAAGCTTATCTCTTAGAACCGGAATCCGTTGTGTAAGGTGTGTTGCCAATACAGTGCCACCAGCGTGGGAAACATCGTCAGCAAGTGGCAGAATGCAATGAGATCTTGCACGAGCTGCAAGGTCAGCGATATTGCGGACTGCAGCGCTGCCGGTGAGTAAGAGACTTTAGGGCGAGCTGTAGGTCTTAGCTTTAGTTCTAGATAAGCTTTGTAACCTTCAGTCGAATAAAGTTAGAATTCCGGCAAGTCCGCCGTTAAATCTTGGTCTTCTTATTCGGACATCTAGTTCGAGCTTAATTGGCGCCCAAAAAAAAAACCGCGGACCCGCGAAATATATATTAATACTAGCAGGTAATATCCCGGCCTTGCCCGGGGAAATATTTAGATGAAAATGCATTTTTTTTCTTGAATTTGACTGCTTTCGTCAACCGTACGAAATACAACTAAATAGTTGAGCCACGTGACTAATGTTTTCAGTGTAGGGCTATGAAAATGTCTTTGAAAAAAAAAAAAAATTTGTCCTTGACTTCCATTTCCCGCCCGTGGCGACACGGAGTAGATTTTCCAAAATCAATTGGCATTTTAAGCCAACAATAATACTAAGAATCCAAATTCAATCTTTCCAACTGTTTTCCGCCCGCTGTCTTGCCCGCAAAGTACCGAGGTTTTTGTATTTATATTTGGAAATTAGTATAAGGCCACGTGTATTTTTCGAAACCGGTAGCACATGTGATGAATTATTTAATGTGAGGTGCTTTGAAAATAAGTTTCAAAATGATTGAATGATAAACAGAAGTTTAAAAATGAGTTTGAAGTAAATTGGAAGATAATCAAAAAAATTTCATACAACAATTTTCCGCGTATTTTCCGACCTTAGGGATAGATTTTTCAAAATCTTTGGACACCTCGCCTATTATGTGTTTGGGTAGAACCTTGAAAGTGAGTTTGAAGCCAATCGCATGAAAACTAAAAATGTCGAATGCCAGAGTCTTCCACCGATTTTCCGACCATGTGGTCGAATTTCCCAAAATCGCTGATACACGTGTCAAATTATTTAATGTGAAGAGCTTTGAAAATGAGTTTGAAGCCAATCGGACGATAATCAAAAATGTTTCATGCAACAGTTTTCCACGAATTTTCCGAATTTGGGGGTAGATTTTCCAATAACTTTGACCACCGCGCTTATTATTTCTGCTTATAGAACCTTGAAAATGAGCTTAATGCCAATCGCATGAAAATTAAAAATGTCGAATGCCAGACTTTTCCACCGATTTTCCAACCATGTGGTCGAATTTCCCAAAATCGCTGATACACGTGTCGAATTATTTTACGTGAAGAGCTTTGAAAATGAATTTTCAGGTGATCGGACTTAAATTAGACTTTCGCCCATACAACCTTGAGACCCCCATTTCCCACCCATGGGGGTGGATATTCCAAAATCTATGAAATATGTGTCAAATTAATTTTTGTGTAGATCTCTGAAAATGAGTTTGAAGCTGATTGGATGGTAAACAAAAAAGTTTCATACAACAGTTTTCCGCGATTTTCCACGCTTGTGGGTGGAATTTTCCAAAATCCCGTCTTAGTGTGCACTTTCATTATAGATGGAACCTACTGTGTCAAAAATTTAAGCATCCTAGCTCTTATGGTTTAGGCTGAGCGATGATTGCCAATCAGTCAGTCAGTCAGTCAGTCAGTCAGTCAGTCAGTCAGTCAGCACGAACTCTTTTATATATATAGATAATATTAATTTAAATATAAAAGAAAACCCAAAAAGTACTAATATAATTAAAATAATTCAAAATTCAAAAATACTTAAAGTGTACGAGAAAATAAACATTAAACCAGGAATTCAAGTGATTTTAGTGCTCAAGACTAGCACCACCAACGAATTTTATTAAAAAATTTATAAATTGTTTTCGGTTTGGTTAAAATTGCTTAACAATTTATTTGTGTAAACTCTAAAGGTTTGCATTACACGAGTGCGCTCAGTTCAGTGTGTTGTTATATTTCGTGCAATTTACTTATGTTATTGTGCTTCAATTGTTTTTAAGCGATGATATCAAATGCCGCACACTATGCCGAAATATAGCAACTAGCAAGTGAACTGTAGATATTTTGCTAACAATTTATATTTTGCTTTATATTTGGATTTGCATGTGTTTGTTTCCGTGGCTGAATCGCAATTTCCCTCCCATCGCAGGTAGTTCTCCTTTCCTTGTGTTTATACCTTTGCTGCCTAAGTTCACATTAAATGCAAGTGAATTTGCATCGATAGTGAGCTTGAGGAACTTTTAGATAGACACAACATCGACAGAAGCTTAAGACCTAGACCCAGTATGAATCAAGAACAGGTAAAAGCTTTGGTTGACGCAGCGGTTGCTGCAGCTATCAAAGCGCAAAGGGTGGAGTTAGATAAGACCAAGTGGGAGTTACAGAATGCCCTCACAGGCCAAAGGGAAATAATCAAAGCTGAAGTAGAGCAGGCTGCCGTGGCCACTAGAGGCGTTACAGAAATTCCTAAAATAGAAACATTCGAAGAGATTCAAATTACAGGCTCGGCTTGCGTAGAGCCGTTTGACGCGGCTAAGTCGCTGCCAGAATTTGATTTGCCACAGTGGCCAGGTATGTTTCTTAGCGACAGGCGGCAGAGGCTGCTTATAAAATTTACAAACCCTATCCTGATAGTTCAAGGCACTACCAAGCGGTCACAATCATAAGGAACAAGATTACGGGACCGGCGGATGCCCTTCTAGCTTCGTTCAATGCAGTTTTAAATATTCAGGCGATAATAAGGAGCCTAAGCCTGGGCTAAAGAACTCGTGAGATGGTTCTGAAGGGGCCTAGCTGAGGCTACCAGGCGGGTCGCGGGTTGCGGATAGCGAACGGCCTTTCAAGGTCAGCTGCGAATAGCGCGACCCCTCGTGAATAAGCAGTCCCGGACAAACAGCGGGTCGCTAGCAGTAACTAGCGTACCGACAAGATGCTTGTGTCGCCGTCTTCAAACATAGCCTCACACAACCCCCTACACCCACACTATCTACCTACCACCATCCTATCCCCCCCATCTCATCCCGGGCCGGAATAAGGTGTCATCCGGACCGTGCCGAGAGTCAGCCTGGCTGAGGGCCCGGTTAAAAACTAGCTCAGTCTTGAACGTGTGGGCTCAGGCAAGTGGCGACCGCCTGTTCTAACCAGCCTTACCCGGGTATGGCGGATCTCTGCCCGGGTGGACCGTATATTTCTCCGCAACTCGTGGGAACAATGAGAAAGAATAATAATAATGTTTTAAAATCCCCGCACGATATCCCAGCGGCCGATGTCGCAAGACATCATGAGGAGCGTCTCCTAGATAGGGAGAGGCCTTCAGTGGTAGACCAACCTCCACGTCCAGCTCCGATTAATCGGAGAGTGCCGCAGTCACCGCAGGGTCATGTGCGTGGAGCACATGGCCAACAAGCATGGCAGGCCACTGCGTCGGCAAAAATGCGCGGAAGCTCGACCGAACCATCCCGACCGATGCGACCGCCGCTGAAAGCCGACAAACAGAGGCATCAACAGCCGCAGCGCTAGAAGAAGAAAGAGTTCCTCCCTCCGCGCGGCCAACCGGGGGGGCTGGATGACCCAAACAGACGCAATCTGTGTGGTTCGCGGGTCAAGTGGTACCTGAGGTACCTCCAGCAGGGGCACCCCCCGGAAGAGGCCCTAAGATGGGCTACGGAGCCGAAGGCAGCGCCGGAGCAGGCCAGAACACCCGCTCCAAAACGCTCAAACAGCAGCCTCACGCCGCCGACCGGGACGGCAAAAAGGGCACCACGAAGGCGCCGCAGGGATCAACAACCGCTAGGGCTGCGCATGCGGCTGTGGACCACCCCAGCACGTCCCAAGCGGCAGCTGCTGCTGCAGCAGTAGCACCTCCCGCAACAGCGCCCACCCAACCTCGCGCATCGTACGCGACGATTGCGAAGAAGGTGAAGGTGGCTGTGGATTATCCCAGGTAATCCTCAGCCACAGGGAATTATCCGCGCTGGAGGAGGCCATCCCCGACGAGATCGAAGTCGCAGGATGGGACACTGCGCTCTCCTACACTGGCATTCACTTCCGTGTAGGCCACCCAGTCGTCGATTGTACCGACGAGGGGTCAGCCGATTGGCTGATGAGCGCAGCGCCGAGGCTACACTCCTGGAAGGGTGTACCATTTGACGTAAGAACTGGTGAAGGCATACCCTCACCACATAACATCACGGTCTTCTGTCCAAGAAGCGCGGATCGGTCAACCGATGCCTTGCTGAGTCTGCTGAGGACCCAGAACAAGATCGAGACCGATTCGTGGAGGGTATTGTCCCGGAGGAATGAGGGGTGAGGAGCCCTCTTTGTCATAGGGATTGACGAGGTGTCACGGGACACAATAGTGGAAAGAGGGCACCAGCTCTTTTTCCGCTTTGGGACGATCCCCGTGAGCGTCCTAAAGAGGCCAAAGAAGAGGGCGGAAGATGAAGCCACTGGCCCAACTCCCCCCCCCACAAGAACACAACACAGCAGCTGAAATCATAGCGGCCCCTGTGCTCCCCTGCACAGAGGCAAGAGCCAGCTCGACGGACCTGGCCGAGGATGAGAGCCTGGCAGAGGTCACACTCGAGCCTGGCGCAGCAGAAGCCATGGAGCTGGAGGAAGACATGGAGGATGGCGCTCCAATGTCATCCCAAGAGCTTGACCTGGAGCTCCGAGGACAAGCGAAAGGGGATGAAGCCGACGTCACATTGACGAACGGTGGCTAGAGGGGCACATCTAGGCCCGACTCGCCAGAAACCGAGGCATCCACTGTCAGCTGATGACGACGCCGTCCTAGCTAGGATGTTCACCAAAGAACATCTGTGACTAGCCCTTGTACAGGAACCGTGGTTTAACTACGGCATAAAAGGCCTCTACACAAGGGACTCAAAGGTAGTATATGACTATAAGAGCACAACTCCAAGTACTTGTATAATGGTAAGGAAAGGCATTAAGGCCAAAGAAGAAGGCGGACGATGAAGCCACTGGCCCGACCCCCCCCCTGTATAATGGTAAGGAAAGGCATTAACTACAATATCCTTTCAGAATTTCTGACCCGGGACTGCGTCCCAATCACAGTCCAGGCGTTAGGAACTGCCACCACAATAGTGGTAGCGTCGGCGTACTTCGCAGGAGATGAGCCCTGCCCACCCCCAGAAGTGTGCGGTCTGGTGGAATATTGCAGGACGCATCGACTGCCTATCGTCGTGGGATGCGACGCCAACGCGCACCACGTGGTGTGGAGAAGTAAGGATATCAACCCCAGAGGTGAGTGCCTACTTGATTTTATATTCAAATATAACCTAGAGATAGGAAATGTCGGATCTTCACCGACATTCGTAAATAGGATCAGAGAAGAAGTATTGGACATTACCCTGGTAAGCCCGTCCCTCAAGCCACACATACGGGACTGGCATGTATCACCAGAGGAGTCCATGTCAGACCACAGAACAATCCTACTCAACCTTAAGGCGAATATGGATACTAGCACAGCTATTCGTAATCCTAGGAAAACGAACTGGGAACTCTACAAGAGAAACCTATCCCTCGAGCTAATCAGGGACGTGACTGGTATACCCAAACACTCACTGGAGTTTGAGAGGTATGTTAATAGTCTCAATAGTAGCATATTATATGCCTTTGAAAGTAGCTGTCCCCTGGGTAGACAACGTAGGGAAACAGACGCTCCATGGTGGAACGATCGCCTTGAAAAGCTGCGCGTTACCACCCGTCAACTCTTCAATAGAGCGAAGAGGGATGACACCTGGGACCTTTACCGTCAGAGTCTTACCTCCTACAACAAGGAGTTAAGGAAAGCTAAACGGAAGAACTACAGAGACTTCTGTGAATCCATAGAAAGTGTGAATGAGGGCGCCCGACTGCACAAAGTGCTCTCAAAACGAGCGCCTGAGGCCAATATGACCCTGAAGATGAAAGATGACTCCTTCACCTCCAATAACATGGAGAAATTGGAATTACTGTTCGAAACGCACTTCCCAGGGAGAACCCCTATTGTGGATGACTACGTCGAACTTGTCGTTCAACCCAGGCCACGTACCATAGATTGGGCAACTGCAAAATCTATAGTTACGACGGAGAGACTAAAATGGGCCCTTGGAACTTTCCAGCCCTACAAGTCACCAGGCTGTAGTGGCTGCTGAACAAACCGATAATTTAATTTTTTTTTGTCAGTTAGATTCAAATTTTAAATATTAACGGCCGCTCAACTTCATTCTGCTCAACTGCCCATGCAATGCACTGCTTGGCTCAGTTGATCAGCTGTTTTTTGCTTTCCTTCGTTTCGCACACAATGGAAGCATGAGATTTCCAATGCATAGCGAAATGTATGCGCAACGAACAGAATGGGAAGCAAATTAAGTCAAGATCACGCCATTGTCCCGTTTGAATTCACCAAACGCATGGTGTAGAGCTTTTGAAAGCTCTCCTGGAAGAATCAAATACGGCAAGTACAGCCTAGGAGCTTTCACTTGCATTTGAAGCGTGGCCGAGTGAGCATTGTAAAAAAAAAAAGTGAGAATTCTACTAAATTGCCTAACGCGTGGAAAAACGCGAATTATTTAATATAAGAAGACTAAAATATAAGCGTGGATTGTTCTGTGTCAGCACAATCCAATCGATTGCAGCGCCTGAGCTTTATCATATTCTTTGTGTGCAGGGTGTTCCGCTAAAGGTAATTATTCTTATTGGTGTTATGCGTGATACTTATAAAGGTATCCACAGATCCTGGTTGTTTGCGTGGTACACAGCAGCGCAACAGACGCGCACGCACACCAACATCGAAGCAGCGCAACAGACGCGCACGCACACCAACAGCGAAGCAGAGCAATAGACGCCGCCGCGCCAGAGACGCGGCAGCGCAAGTGACGCACGCACACTAACGCAACAGCAATTCTGTGGCCCGCTTGCGATCAGCTTTAGATTTGTGGAGCTCCACCTGCTCCGCCTCGGATGAATCTTCCTGAACGAACGCAGTATTGACGCGTAGATACTTCTAGCAACCTTTGCATCGCCACGTGCCTGTCGGAAGACTAGGTTATGTTCTAACCTCAAGTGACTCAAGTGAAGCTGCTGCGGTTGTATTAGAGGGAGTTTACCTTTCGCTTGCTTATGCACTCTCGCTCATATGTGAAGTTCTTTTCTTGAAAATTTGGAACAATTTAAATAGATATTTTTGTAAGCGCATTGCGAGACACATTTTCTTTCGTTACGACAAACTAAGTGCAATGCACACGACCGTTTAATTGTTCTTATGTAAATGTAATTAAATATTTTCCTTTCTAAATATATATATAAGTAAAGTAAATAATATAAATTCATAATCAACGAAAAAGCAAACAATGCGTCCAGTAAAAGCAAAAGCAAGAGGGAGTTCCCACATTTAGTATATCTGCCTGCTATATATATATATATATATATATACTTATAATATTTTGTTAACATTTAGATACATCGATCCTGTTCGTCGTACACATTGGGCCCAATTGCGAAGGAAATTGAGTGAGTGAAGAAATGTAAAAAGTTGAGAGTGAGTAATTACTAATTGTATATGTATATGCAGCTGAAATTTTGTTAATTTACTATGATGATTTGGGAATTTTCTCCGCTAGATAGTTCGATTTCAAATTAGGATAATTTTTGTATAATAAGTAATAACTGAAGTATAAAAACCTTGAATATTAATATTCCCATTTTCTCAATTATTGGCTATAAACAGCATTCGAACATGAGTTTTCTTTTTAATTTTTGCTATTTAAATAAATGAAGTATATTTTGTTATCAAATATGATACTGTAAATTTCTAATTCGTTCTGTCAAGTACCCATGTTAAGCGCTTACCAGTTTCTTTGAGGTTTTGCGAACCTGATATAGGGACGAGCAACAATATTTCCATTTGCTTGTCAAGGAAGGGAGGGTAGAGACGAGAGACTATCAACACCTTAGTTCTCTCAAATAAGTGAATCTGACCAGTTTGAATTTTGATTGTCCGGTCGGGACGTATACGTTTATCAGTTAGTTTTCTTTCGTTTATTTTGATCCTTTTTTTTGTGGTCAACGTTGAGTATTTCGCTTTCAAACAGCGCACTTAAACAATGTGTCACTGGTACAGTGCAAACGGGTGAGGAAGAACCCCGACCAATCCGGCGAGCTATTGATCGAGCATAAGCAAGAAGTGCGCACTCCCGATCCCTATGCACACCGGTTAGCTAAAATCGTCACCTGCTGATACGTCCGTAAGCTAATAACCGAGAAGGGTGGTAATCTGACTGCGCTACATTTTAGGCGACCAACGGCCTAGCAGAATCATAGCAAAGTCGTAGTTGTAGTGATAGTAGAAACCCACACCCAGCCGGAGTTACGTTACAAGGCCTGGATAGAATCTCACCTATCTTCCTACTGCAAGGACAGGATCAACTCCTATCAAGCCTGAGGAAAATAATGACAAGTAGCCTAGCGCTGGGTCATATACCCAGTGCCTGGAGCAGAGCTAGGGTGGTCTTCATCCCCAAGGCAGGGAAGAAAGACATCACCAACCCCAAGTCCTTCAGACCCATCAGCTTAACATCGTTTTTATTCAAAACGTTGGCAAAGCTGGTGGACAACAATATTAGACGCACTCTGCTAAAGCAGAGCCCGCTGCACCCAGCACAGCACGCATACAGAGCAGGTCGTTCCACAGACACAGCACTATACCAACTGCACAGAACGCTGAGGAAAACAGTTGATACCAAGGAAGTGGCTATCTGCGCCTTCCTAGATATAGAGGGTGCCTTCGACAACACGTCTCATGACGCTGTCCATGCATCTCTGCATAGGAGCATAGGAAGGTAGTAGGTGCGGTAATTAGCAGATGGATTCATTCACTGCTTAGAACCAGACAGGCCACAGCAACAGTGGGGGATAGCACTGATACAGTCACAACCAAGAGAGGGTGTCCCCAAGGGGTCGTATTGTCTCCCTTGCTATGGAGCATTTTAGTCGATGAGCTACTGGATAGGCTCTCTAGCATAGGTGTACAATGCCAAGGATACGCCGATGATATAGTTATCATAGCCCAAGGCAAGTTTGAGGAGTCACTCTGCGATATAATCCAACTAGGATTAAGGACGACATACGACTGGTGTAAGGAGGTTGGTCTCAACCTGAACCCTTCCAAAACAGTCGTAGTCCCTTTCACAAGAAGGTACAAATTGCAGAGGATGAAGCAAATAGTACTAGCAGGAACTACCTTAGTAACAAGCAGGAAGGTTAAGTACCTAGGAGTTACCCTTGATAGCAAATTGAACTTTGCATCACATGTAAAGAATACAATGGATAAGTGCTCTAGAGCACTATATACCTGCAGAAGTATAGCCGGAAAGTCGTGGGGCACAGCGCCCCATATAATAAGATGGTTATATCTTATGATAGTCAGGCCGATGATCACATATGGGGTCATCGCCTGGGGGGACAGAGCACAGCTCGTCACCGTGCAGAATCAACTGCAAAGACTGCAGAGAATGGCCTGCGTCTGCATGACAGGAGCAATGCGCACCTGTCCGACAGCGGCCCTAGAAGTCTTAATGGAGCTAACTCCACTCAATCACACGATTGAACTCCAACGAAAGGCAACCCTTCTCAGAATATCATCCATAGGAGTGGGTAAGAATGGTATTAGCAGGGAAGATGCTGACAAATTAGAAAGAGAACTCTCCCTACTCATGCAACCGAGGGATGAAATGACTGCCGAGCTACTCTTCGAGCGTCACTTCGAAGTTCATCTTTGTAACAAAAAGAACTGGACGTCACTAGAGGACGTACATCCCATGGAGAATCACACAATCACGTGGTATGCTGACGGATCCCTAACAAACCAAGGCACAGGCCTTGGGGTGGTAGGCCCTCGGATTAAATACCACGAACCTTTAGGCAGATACACCAGCATATTCCAAGCTGAGGTATGTGCTATCGGGAGATGTGCTGAATTCAATATCCTAAGAAAATATCAGAACAGAAGCATAGCCATACTCTCTGATAGCCAAGCAGCAATTAGCGCTTTAAGCAGCCCAAAAATCTCATCGAAGTTGGTTCGAGAAGTGCGAACCAAATTGGACCAACTAGGCAGGAAAAATAGGCTTGCCCTCAGATGGATCCCAGGACACAGAGATATACCCGGGAACGAAGCAGCTGATGAACTGGCTAAGCTAGGAGAAGGAAAACCTCTGGTTGGCCCAGAACCGTTCTGTGGAATAGGAAGAAACATAATAAGAGAACACCTTAGGATAGAAGATGACAACAGAAGGCAGTCAAGCTGGAGAAATACACCAGGTCTAAGACAGGCCAAGTCACTCTTAGAAAATTATGATCTTAAAAGATTCAAGCAATTAATACCATTGGGGAAGAATTCACTTAGAATAGTCACCCGCCTTCTGACTGGGCACTGTAGACTGAGAAACCACCTAAGCAAACTAGGAATTGTAAGAAGCGGGACATGCAGATTCTGTGAAATGGAGGCTGAAACCTCATCACACATACTAACAGACTGCACTGGCCTTGCCAGAAGAAGAAACAGGTACCTGGGTGGGTTTTCCCTTCAGACAAACGATATAGGTACTCTAGATCCGGCCAAGATCCTTGCATTCATGCAGGAGATAGGGTTGATGAGTGAGCTTTAGGCTTAGAAGGGGGCACAATAGATCTCATAGGTCGCAGTGCAACGCCCTCCCATCACTAATCTAAGGAGCCTTAGCCGGCTCCCCACAACATTACTAAACGACCCCTTTCGACTAAGTCTCTGGGTTCCGGTGAGTAGGCTCTCACGGCCACCTACACATGCGCTCTCGCGTTCATCGATATAGGCAGCGACAGCGCCATCGCACAGCAAGCGCTGACAAGCCACAACGGGAATTAGTGCCGTTACAGAATATGCAGAAACGGTGCCTGAGTGTGTTTGCGACGACAAAAGTACAGTTAACGACAGTTGATAAACATATGAAAGGGCACAGCAACACGCACGCAAGAGGTCAGACAGAAACAAGTCAACGGAGTCAACAGCAAAATTCAACGTCACAGCAACAAGCAAATCACGCCAAGTAATTGCACAAGTCCTGTGCAAAATCCTCGTGTAGCAGGAGAGTCAAGTGATAAATCTTTGCGGATAGCAGAAGAACGCTGACAAGTCCTCACGTAACAGGAGAAACACTGCGAATCTTGGCACACAGTTACAAGTCCTTGTGTAGCAGGAGAGTCAAGTGGTAAATTCTCGCGAATAGCAGGAGAACCCTGACAAATCCTGGCGTAACAGGAGAGCAGAACGAATCCCTGCGGATCAGGATCCCCACCGGAACCTACCAGTTCCAGCAAGGATCCCTAACGGATTCCACAAGTTCCAGCAAGGATCCCTACCGGAACCCACCAGTCCCAGCAAGGATCCCTTCCGGATCCCACCACTACTACCAAGCCACCTATTCGGGTGCGCATCCATTTGCAACTAGGCGGAGCTTTGCCACACGGGGTTAGCCCACGAGCCAAAAGCGAGTGGGTGGTTCTTAGTGAACAGGCGACGCTGAACGGCGAGTCGGTACATCACCAGGATACTCTACGGCGGCCACCACAGGAGCCACACACTAAAACTTAACCTACACCTAGTATATGGTCAGCAAATAAATATAATTATCATCGAAAAGTAGTGGCATTATTTATCGCAAGTGTCCAAATACAAATTTGTTGATACGGATCCTGACCGACTGAGTTAAGCCCGGCAGGACATTTGATTCGTTACAGATCAACAATCCAACCTGCGTAAATCAATAAAAACAATCTTTTAATAGACTTTAGGAAACTAGAAGAGTAAACAGTTGACGACAAGTACCCAATGCCCAATATTTCGATGACTCTAGATCTGAAGCCAGGCTACCATCAGATAGTCCTGGCGGAACAAGACAGCGAAAAAACTTCTTTTTCGGTAAACGGTGGCAAATACGAATTTTGTCGGTTGCCAATTCGTTTGAAAAATGTTTCTAGCATTTTTCAATGAGCTATTGTTGACGTATTGCGTGAGCAGATAGGAAAGTCGTGCTACGTTTATGTGGACGACGTCATCATATTCTCAGAAAACGAGCAAGACCATGTGGGACATTTGGATTGGGTTTTAGAGCGTCTAATTAATGCCAACATGAAGATGTCCAGAAAAAAAACACAATTTTTCAAGACCAGCATTGAATACCTGGGCATTATAGTGACCAGAGGTGGCGCTAAAACGGATCCCGAAAAAGTAAGGGTCATCTAGGAGTACGTCGAACCAAGAAATTTGTTTGCCCTCAGATCTTTCCTGGGTCTAGCTAGTTATTATAGGTGCTTTGTGATTGCCTTCGCCTGCATTACAAGGCCACTCACAGACATTCTGAAAGGCGAAAACGGTACGGTCAGTAAGCACATGTGAAAGAAAGTGCTTACTGAATTCGACGAAAGGCAGCGTAGTGCTTTTCAGAAGATGAGAAATATTCTGGTGTCCGAAGACGTCACTCTCATGTTTTTTTAAGAAGCCGTTTGATCTAACGACAGACGCTTCCGCGCATGGCATTGGGGCTCTCTTATCTCAGAACGGCAGACCAATAACGATGATGTCGAGAACATTGAGGGATAACGAAGTCAATTTTGCGACAAATGAGAAAGAATTGTTGGCCATAGTTTGGGCTTTGACTAAGTTGCAACAATATTTGTACGGTACCAGGGATATTAACATCTACACCGACCACCAACCATTGCCTTTGCGATTTCCGACTGGAACCAAAACGCAAAGATCAAATGATGGAAGGCGTTTATCGACGAGCATAATGCCAAAATCCACTATAAGCCTGGTAAAGAGAATTTAGTGGCAGACGCCCTCTCGGCAAAACTTGAACGCTCTTCAGAACGAACCAGAGTCTGACGTGGTCACTGTCCATAATGAACAGTCGCTGACCTACATGGTCGAAACGGTTGAAACACCTGTAAATTGCTTCCGCAATCAAATCACTTTAGAAGAAGCCCAATTCCCGTTAAGAAGAATGTCTATCGTATTCGGAACGAAAACTCGTCACACCATCTGCTTCTCGGATAGACTTTCGCTCGTTGATGATGTCAAAGACGTGGTCAACCCCAGTGTCGTAAATGCAAAATATTGTGACCTGCCAATGCTAGCAAGCGTGCAACACGAATTATTGTGGTGCTTCCCGTCGACTAAGTTACCGATATTACCGACCCGACCGGACAAAGAGAAATTGTCATTGCACAACACAACCGCACTCAAAGAGCTTCGCAAGAGAACGTGAAGCAGATTTTGTTCGATTATTACTTCCCTAAAATGGCAAGAATGGCCAAACGCAGCCGGTTGTAAAATCTGTGTTAGAGGAAAGCACGACCGGTATCCAAAAAAAAAAGATGATGTGCGAGACTCCGGTCCCATCCAATGTGGGCCAAATGTATCGATAAATTTTCCAAGTTTGCGGTGATCCAACCGGTAGCGTCTAGAACAATTACAGATATGAAGGTGCCTATGCTACAGTTGATGAATTTTTTTCCTGAAGCAAAAACGGCCTACTGTGATAATGAGGCATCGTTCAATTCAGAGACAGTCACGTCAATGCTGAAAAACCGGTTCGGGGTGGAGCGTATCCATGGCACAATGTTGGACATAGCAAGGTGCCTGGGAATGGCCAATGAAAGCGACATAACTGTCGACTTCGTATTGGAGGCAACTATCGCCTACAACTTGTCGATTCACACTGTCACCGGCAAAGGACCGGTTGATGTATTAAGAGCGGCCCCCTATGAGTTTAAGGAAGAGATATGAGGTAGGCTGGAAAAGGCCCAACAAGTTCTGTTAGAGAGAAACAACCCGGTAAGGCAAAATAGGGAATTTGAAGTCGGCGAAAAGGTCTATGTCAAAATAAATAGACGATTCGGCAATAAATTGACACCCCTGTATACGTAGGAGGTTAAAGTTGCAGACCTAGCGACAACAGTTCTCGTTAAGGAGACGGTGGTTCACAAGGACAACATGAGATAGTTCTAGGCTTTGCCAGAACCCGAGCTCAGCGTCCTTTTACCATTTTTATCATTTTTCACAATTTTTCATACAATTGAAGTCTTACTTAGACATATAAATTACCAGGGACTATTGCTATCATTTTATTGCAGAAAGATACCCTGGTTACTGTTGATTCTTGCGACTGCGACGGCACGACTGACTGACTCACTTGAATTACATACCGATAGTGGACGGAGACGTACTGATATGGGATGAGTACAATTACTTACGACACTCGACAAACCTGACCCTGTACCGAGACAAAGTACTTTCCCCAGTCGCATATGCGTATTTAGAACATACATCAGAGACTAATGAGAAGCTTAGATTTTCTGGGCACTGTTCTGAAAGTGTTAGCTGGCACACCGGACCATGACGACCTTATGCGGACGCGATTAACAGAGGCCGAGGACGGCCTCGACTTCAGCGGGAGAGTATTCAATACAAGTCAACGACCGGAATCCGTTGTGTAAGCTGTGTTGCCAATGCAGTACCACCAGCATGGGAAACATCGTCAGCAAGTGGCAGAATGCAAGGCGATATTGCGGACTGCAGCGCTGCCGGCGAGTAAGAGACTTTAGGGCGAGCTGTAGGTCTTAGCTATAGTTTTAGATAAGCTTCGTAACCTTCAGTCGAATAAAGTTAGAATTCCGGCAAGTCCGCCGTTAAATCTTGGTCTTCTTATTCGGACATCTAGTTCTAGCTTTATTTATATACGTATGTAATCGAAGAAAATAAGTGAAGTAGAATATACGCTATACGAACTCTGCGTTTAAATTTAGAACAAGTTTTAATATTTATTTATATTGACATATTCTTCCGTCTACATTTTATTTATTGTCTTATAACAACAAACTCGCCAAATTAATGTGGCGTAACAAACAATCCCTAAGCGGACAAAACCGTGTTGCTTAACACCGCATAACACAATCAATTACAAATTCTTCATCATCTCAATTTCAATATACATATATAGCGTAATTTCCAATTGGAATTTAAAATAGTCAGGTTCAGGTGATTGCTCTGCGTTAATGATTTTATTTATCGGATTAACTCTTTAATATCTCAATGCCTTAATAGTAAGTTGAAGATACATTTTTAGTTTGCAAACGTTTTGTTTACTGGCCCTGCGCTAACTTTTCAAGTGTGAACATGGGACATTTCGACGTTAAAAGGGTAGCCAAGAATTTTTAATCTAATAAATATGAAACTATTTTGCAATATTTTAAGAACAAAAAGACATAATTAGCAGAATTTATGAAATCTCGTACTGTCATATTTTCTTTCTAGATATTAAGAAATGTAATACATATCCGGTCCCAAGTAAACATTAGATAATTACCGAGCAGAGACGAGCTATCAACTCCCGAATAGTGGCTAGCGACTTAGACTGATAAGCCCGATATATGTCAATTGGTCTATCAGTAAGATAAGATAGTTTTGTCAATAACTATGGTGGGTTTGCATTTTGCCTGGGTCCGCGCGTTAACAAGCCCGTGCTTGGTGTCGTTTGGGCCACTTGAATGTACTGCACGTTTAGTACATCAACGTCCGAATTAAATAAAAAAAATAGCAACTGACCACTCGGTCGGGTTGAGTTCGACACTAAACGTCATCCTGACCATATCGGTGAGTTTGACACTAAACTTCGTCTTGAGCAGGTCAGTGAGTTCGATACTAAGCGTCGCGACGTCTAAAGTGTTTGAATGTATACGCTAACCTTTTATTAGAGTTTTCACCGTAGCTTCGGTGAAAATAGTTGGTTCCATATCTTTAATCGCTTCTGGAACAGATTGAATGAACAAAGCACTGAAACAAGAAAGCAAGGAAACAACGGGAGCTTTGACGATTTTTTTTAAGCAATTCTTGCAAAATAAATAGCAACACGACCGTTAATCCCCACAAAAAAAAAAAAAAAAAAAAAACACAATCACCTAACAAAAATGTAAGTAAATAAGTAAATAAATACAAGCAACAAATAGTTAAATAAAAAACAAATAAATACCATCCAAATAAATAATAAATAAATATTACTTATACAAACAATAAATAAATAAATATTACTCATACAAACTATAAATAAATAATTAAATAAATAATAAAAGTCCCCCATATAAATAGATAAATAAATATATATATATTAATAATTAAATAAATGCATATAAATAAACAAATTTATATAAATAAAAAAATATATATAAATAAATAAATATATATTAATAAATAAATAAATATATTTAAATAACTAAATACTAGGAACTTACACCAACCACTTATTCTGCCAGCGATGCCCTAAACTTCTAATCCTAATAATTGCTTTCATACAATTATGCTAGAAATTTAATTTATTGCTGCCAAAAAAACAAACGTGGAAAGGTTTTGTTGTTTTTCCTTAGATCGCTTCGACTGACTCTCTCCATCCTGTCTACATATTCTATTGCAAATGGTTTTGTGCAAGTACTCAGCGACGGGCTTCGATGTCACTGCTAATAAAACAATTCACGGACCTGAACCTGAACCTGAACACAGCATTTTTAGTTTACCCTATTTAATTTTCGATCAATTTTTCCTGTAAACTAAAGCAACTTATTTTATATTTCAGCTCCACTCAAGCGGTTACGATAGCTCGGCCTATGAGTTTCGGACCAGCTGAGTTTCGCTTTCACTTCTTTTGGCACAGTAGCTCTATGCCTACCCAGCAAATCTCCAGCTGGCGGCAGCGATGGACTCAGCACAGTAGGCTCATCCACGGTTCTACACGGGTCTAGCTCGGTCGAGCAGGAGTTCGTGCCAACAAATTTATAATTTGCAGCACTTGCGATAAATAAGAAATCAATTGCTGGTTCACCCGGGTACTTCAAATTTTACAATAATAATGGTTAACTCTACTCCCTCGTTGTCGTTGTGATGGTGGGTGTTGCTCTTGCCCGTAGTACTAGTTTCCCCATATTCTCTTCGGCTTGTCCCGTTCGCTAAGCGCTTTGAGACTCAGCAACTTCGATACTATCGGTTAGCCCCGGTGCCGCTGTGAAAGTGTGGTGTGCCTAAATCTGGCCCTAGGTATGCGAGTGGTACAACTCCAGCTTAGACCTGGATTCACCTGCTCGCTTTAACCACAAATTCTCTTATGTCTCCTGATTTGCCTTGGCACCCCAGCTTAGACCGGGTTTCCGCAGTGGCTGTTTTCCTGCTCTCTCTATCCTGCTCGTACGTAACGGGGATACTCCAGCTTAGACCAGATTTGGTCCACCGGTACTGGTCTGTCTCTGTCCGTATTTGCTCCGCAGAATCTCGGAGACTCCTAGTTTTGCCCAGGTTTGTTCCCGGACTCCTTCAGCGCGGCTGTGTTGTTTGTTCTTGTCTCTAGGACTCGCTGCGGACCAGGCTTAGCCGTCGGGGTCTTTCGGGACTTCCTGCCTGTCTCTCTCTGGATGACCCAAGGTTACCAGTTTGGCCGTCAGGATCCGTACGAGTGACTGTTCTGCCTGTATTTCAGAAAAGACACCAAGGATACCCCGGCTTATACCAGGTTTAGCCGTTGATGATCTTCAAAATGCCCTATCGTTATTCTAGAGATTACCAAGGGTACCCCAGTTTATACCGGGTTTGGCCGCTGGTTCTCGTCGGATTCGCCCTATGTACTCCTGAGGAAGGATACCAAGGATACCAAGGATACCCCAGCTTAAACCAGGTTTGTCCGTTGGCCTCTTCTCTAGATTTCCACGTATTACCTCACTGGCACTTTTCTCACGTTTTGCACTTTGGTCCGTGGGCGACGCTTTTGCACCGATTAGCAAAATCTCGTTACGCCGCGTGGCAGAAGACTCGCTTCCAAGTCTATCAGTGGCTGGGTTGGGGCAAGTGGCTTCGCTTGTCCTTCGATTATTGAATAATTGCTGGCCTTGATGGCTGCTCCTGATGTGTAGATCGGCCCAGTATTTGGCCGCGTCCGTTGCTAGTACAGGTATTTTTCCCACTAGCTTCCATGCAGATCTGGCCTTTAATTGCCGTTGCCGGCAATCGAGGGCCGCGGCGGCGGCAAACTCTCCAAACTCTCGCCTGTGCATACAAGCAGCGTTGTTGCTAGACTCGAATTTGGCACCGACGCCAGCTTCTAACTATCGGCCAAATCGGCTGATGGTCGCCTAGTAACAGCGGTGAATTACTGACGCTACGCATTGCTCGCCGCCAGTGCAAACGAGTGCTGCATATTGCACATGACTGCTTTAAGAAGTCTGGGCATGCCAGTACTTAAGCCTCCGTCAATTTGGATTTGACTGACTCGATCGCCTGTTGTCGTCCGTCATTCCACGACCATTTGACGCCCTTTTTCAATAGTTAATTTAGAGGATGTACCGTGGTTGCAAAATCGGGTACATAACGTCGATACCACGACGCTACGCCTAGGTACTGACGCAGTTCTTTTTTTCACTTTTTCCGCCTTTTTTGCCTTTAGTCTCCATTTGCCCGTTAGTTTACGGACCATGACGATCGGAGCGCTATGTAGGCTATTTGACGCTTCCATACAACCGTTTTCCAAAAGTGCATCCATCTGGTTGTTTGTTTCCTCCTGCATTTTTGAGTTTCTTGGGAAATACCTCTGTTTTATTGGCCGGTCATCGCTCATCACGATCCGATGCTTGGGGATGGGTGACGTGCCTGACATGGTCTCAAATGCGCCTAGCTCCCCCTGCAGGAAGGTATTTACCTCTGCATCTGGATGTATTGCCGGCTTTTTGGCCATATATGTTCTTCCGGGTTCCGTGTTGCTTGCATGTATTTCTCCCGTTGCTCGTGTTGCCTCTGCTCTTGCTTGTTCTCGTACATCTGCTTGTTTTACCTCTGCCTGTGCTTGCTTTCGTGATTTTACTTGCTTTTCCTCCGTCGTGGCCACTGCCACCGATAGTCGTTCCTCCAACCATCCGCCATTCCTCTGCCGTGCTGGAATTTCCACGCGCAAGCCGGCACACTCAAGTTTGATGCCCATGCGCGTGAGGAAATCCCATCCTAG
Source organism: Hirtodrosophila histrioides (assembly GCA_037075165.1). NCBI lineage: Eukaryota > Metazoa > Arthropoda > Insecta > Diptera > Drosophilidae > Hirtodrosophila > Hirtodrosophila histrioides. The sequence continues at coordinate 149,644 of JBAMCL010000228.1, forward strand.
TACCAAGTTTTCAATCACTCCTGGCAATATAAGTAGTGCCACAGTGATTTTGCTCGTGCCCATTGTAATTTCGGCCGTCTGCCAGCCGTACCTGCCTTCTTATCACACATCTCTGTCCAACACCATCCAGTGCTAATGCCTGTTTTTCGCTGATAAAGCTACTGGTCGCTCCGGTGTCGATCGTGACCTTGTATTGCCCCTTGCCAATTTGGACCGTCGCTGACAGATGTGCGCCCTCGTCCTGTAGACTGCCGGTTAGTTTCGAGGTGCGGCTTCTATCGGCATCCGTTCACCCCTCATTGGCGGACGCCGTTAACCGTTTCCTGAAGGGCAGCCAGACTGGTGAACTGATTTGGCCTAGCGTATGCTCGCAGATCGGGTAGGCTGTTTTCGTGAATTTGTTTTAGTTGTTGCTGAGGTGTACGGCGTAGTGGACGCATTAAAGTCTGCATCTCCACCATGTACACCTTAAACTTTTCCCCGAGTCCTTGCCGCCTCCTGCTGACCTCATCCTGCATCCTCGGAAAGTAGTCCCTTGGCAGAAAATATTCGTTGAAGCTTGATACAAAAGCCGTCCAAGTGGTCCAGTGCTCATTGTTTGCCACATACCACTTCAAAGCCATGCCCTTAAGCAGTTCTGGCATAGCTCTAGGGACAAAATCAATGTCGAGCCCATATGTTTCTGCCGACCATTCCATCTGGTCTAGAAATTCCAGCGGCTTTGTTTTGCCGTCAAAACGGAAGCTCCACTCCCTCTCCTGTTTGGATACCTGTGGATACTCTTCTGTATGTTCATGCTTCCCCATGGTTGAAGGCGTGTGTCTGACAGCCTTGCCGCTGTCTGCGACGCCGGTATGTTTAGACGCTCGATGAATTTGCTTCTTAGAATTTGAATTCTTCCTCCTGTCTTGAGCTTTTTAAGGGTGACTGGCAAGTGTGAAGGCGTGCCAAGTCATTGAGCCTTAATGCATGCAATAAGTTCGACTCGTTTGCCACGACACATTCTCAAAATTGCCGGCGCATTGTGTCTACCGTGTCTGTCATGGCTAACCCGAATTCTTCGGCATACTGAGGTTATAAGCCCACCCTCGTACCATTTTTATGTATGCGTGTGTGAATATTTAAAACTTAATTGACTTTTTTATATCGCTACAAAGACAATTTATTTAACAAGATATCCAACGCAGAACAAAAAAATGGCACAAGGAAACGCTTCTTTTTCTGGGCTCGTAATGGTCGCGCGATCGGCCGCAATACTTTGAGAGCGTAAAATGCTAAAAATAGAATGTGCTCTCAGCCTCACCACGAATTGATAAAAATCTGCACACAATTCAAACCCCAAATGCAATGCCAGATTAGCGTGCGTATGTATATCTACGCACTCGATCTCTTTCATAGTTGCTTTGTCTCACTCTACGATTCGGTGGCATCTTGAAAGCAGCCAGCGAGATTCACAATTCAATTTCACTTTGAGTCCAAGTTTCATGTTCTTTTGGTGTCTGCACTGACATATTTGTTCCCTGGATTTATTAAATTCATTCTAATACTATTGTCATGCCGCCCGATTAATTGTATGTTTTTTTTTTGACGCGGACTATGTTTTGCTTTTATAAGACTAGGGAATTATGCGCATTGTATATTATACTACATGTGAAATTATTGTTCTTTATATAATGATACATGTACAGGGTATTCTATAGTTCACAATGCAATATGTGCGCGTTCAGAAAATATAATCTTCCTTGGCACTGTAGGAAAAATTAAAGTTTTTCTGGCATGAGACAAATTTTTATACCGAGTATCACTAATTTGTTTTTTAAGTTGTGGATTTTAATTTTAAAAAAGGATGGTGTCACGGCCATTTTTTGTTTAAAATTCCAAAAACAAGAATTCGAACGTTAACAAAGAAACACGACCCAAAATATTTAGTGATCTTTCATTTAAAAATTATGACACAAAATGTGTCTATTTATCCTATAGTGCAGCGCAAGCCACAACAAAAACAAATGTTAGAAATCGAGAGAGAGAGCGCGTCAAGCACTGCAGAGCGAAAAGCCACCTAAGCAAACGAGCGCGAGAGCGCGCCAAGCGAAACGCCAATTCATTGTATGGGCGTTGGATATCATATTATTTATATGGTCTTTAATCGCAAGACCCTACAAGTTGGGCGCCAGTTGTAACGAAACTATTGGCTTCGCCGGCTCTAGCTCGGCCGACCAGGAGTTCGTGCCAGCAAATTTATAATTTGCAGAATTTGCGATAAATAAGAAATCAATTGTTTTAGTTTTAAATATATATTCTGCCGGTTCACCCGGGTACTTCAAAGAAGAAGACTCGCTTCCAAGTCTATCAGTGGCTGGGTTAGGGCAAGTGGCTTCGCTTGTCCCTCGATTATTGAATAATTGCTGGTCTTGATGGCTGCTCCTGATGTGTAGATCGGCCCAGTATTTGGCCGCGTCCGTTGCTCGTACTGGTATTTTTCCCTCGATGACACTTTGCCCGCATTGTACTTTCAGTACTTGTACCTTATTGTTACGCACTTGTTCGCTTGACTTTGTTCTGCTTGACTCTCTAGCTCCCATGCTGAGCTTCTAACTAACGTCTAAATCGGCTGATGCTCGACTAGCAACAGCGGTAAATTACTGACGCTACGCATTGCTCACCGCCAGTGCAAACCTGTGCTGCATATTGCACATGCATAAGCTCATCTCCAACGGCGCGCGATCAGCACTAACGGCGCTTATCCTGGCGGCCGCTCTCTGTTCGACACGTAGCATTTTTAATTTTAGTGCAAAACTTACACGCAGGTGAGTAAATAGTATTATAAGTCTTAAGTGGATATAGTGCATGTATATGTAACTGCGTCGGCCATACAAAAAATCTACAAAGGCTTGTGTATGGCGCTAAATATGCGCCTATATACGGCAAGCGCCAATAAAAAAATAATACTGTTTGTATGTGGGTATATGGATACGTATGCATAAATTAAATAATTCGGGTCCTTAATCTACCTTATTCCTGCCAAGAGCTGTTGCTAGTTTTAAGGTGGAAAGGGTGCATTTAGATTTATGAAAATCTAATACTGTTTTTTGCTCAAGCACGAACACACACATATGCGCGCTATCATAGATGCGTATGTATGTATGTGCACAATTGCACTGATGGACAAACATAAACAAAAGGATAGATATGGCACACGACGAAATTCAACAAGTAAGTCTTTACAAAAAATATGAATTTAATTAACAATAAACTTAACTAATGGATTTTATTTTTCTACTTCTGGATCAGATTTGGTCATGTGGCGGATTTGGTGGGGCTGTGTGTGTCGGGTGCGTGTTCAGGGGCACTTGTTGGCTTCAGCTGCGTGCATCTCTGATGCTGTAGATCAACGACCGGGCTGCAGCCGTCTGCGCAGATCAACTGTCGTAGTGGCTGACTAGCAGGTGAGTGAATTTCAGGCTAAGGGCATATGCAATACAATAAAATGATTACGTTTTGCAGGGCTTACAGTTGAACAAGGCCGGATTGAAGTTGGACCGAGTGTCGGAAAGTCTGTCTGCGTGTGTGCGCCTGTGCGCAGGTGCGCAAGTGGTCAATGCGCAGACTGGAGGCGCTCGAAGGGACCGGAACGGACTCACTCTGTGCTTCGGTGTGCCGGTTAGCAGTTGTCCACAAATGCACAATTTCGCAGCTTCGGGTATGTTGTATTACGTTGATAATTTTTTGCAGGCGAGGTTATGTTGCCTTTTCTTGTCTTGTCTTTTTGCTGCTGCTTTGAAAAAAACTTGACACCAACACTTCACACACAGCCCATGCCCAGATTCTGACAGACTTCCTCGTGTTCTAATCATTCTTTTCTATCCCTAATTCTATCCACATATTCACCTTAATCCTAACCTATCCCAATTTCACTCAAAGTGCCGTGCCTCCCTTGCCACTGCTGCTGCACTTTCTACTTCCCCCGTTCGCCGATAGATGGCTTTGATTTTCTTTCTCTACTGCCTAACTATCGTGCGCATCTATCGATACCATTTAGCCGCACATAACAACGTATGTATGTTAATTTACAGGCATTTGCACATACTACATACACAATAATCTCTAATGCAACAAGTATGCAAGTTAACTAACTCTTGTAAGCGCAATGCTGATGAGTGAAAACGTCATGTCAGCATTTACGCTGCAGCCGGCGACGGCGGTAATCGGATGCCTCTGTTATGTAGCATCCGTTATCGCGCATAATTATGCTTGGTCGGCTTGCCGACCACGACTTGGCTGCATGTTGTTATGCATTCAAATTATCATTTTTTGTATTTAGCTCTTAAGAATTTTGGTAATGTAAATTCAGTTTTCATTTTATTTGTCTTGCGACACAACGTTCAAGCTCTTAAAAACTCATTCATGATCCGAGCAATTCATTCATGTCTTAATTAAACCTTATTATATAATATAAAACAATAATACTAACTAACGTCCTGACCTTCGCAAGCCCAGAACTGGCGCGAAACGCATTGTGGCGAGTGTCTGATTTATACACGCACAGTGACCACTTCGCTGTGATAACCACGATTGGCCCAGCTCCAAGCGTATGGACCCGGAGAGCATCCCGGCATATTGGATACAAGCCAGCCACTCTGAACAGGGACAGACTCCTCTCTATGGTGAAAGGAATCGGAATAAGTGGAGACGCGAATAGCTCTGCAACTAGGATTTCTGAGGTAATAACTGCAGCTTGCGACGCCTCAATGACGATAGTCCGCAAGGGCTCCAACCCACGTCGACCTGTTGCGTGGTGGAATGAGGAGATCGCCAAAGCTCGTAGATGCGGCAAGGAGGAAGTACTAAAGATCGAGGAGATCGCCGCTCTTTGACCACTATGGAGTGTGCTTCAAGGCGAAAGGGAAAGCTCTTAAGATGGCCATCCAGCACAGCAAGGCCCAATACTTCCAGGAGCTGTGCGCAGCCCTTCGGTATGGCTTATAAGCTGATCATGGGGAAGCTGCGCAAGCAACCGATGCCTACGTGCCCTGACCAGCTCGACCGCATTGTTCGGAAGCTATTCCCCAGCCAGCCGGCAAGGACGCTACCTCGGTCACCTATGACTGGAAATGAGACCGATGCTTTCACGGACGCTAACGAGGTATTAGCCATCGCTGCTAAAATCAAGCCGACCAAAGCGCCTGGACCAGACGGCATACCAAACAAAGTGCTCAAAATGGTCATTGCAGCACAGCCTGGAGCATTCGTTGAGCTATTCAACCAGTGCATCTCAGAGCGCACGGTGCCACTCAGGTGGAAACCGCAAAGGCTTGTCCTCATTCCGAAGTCAGGAAAAGATCCTGATGATCCCTCTTCGTACCGACTGTTGTGTATGGTGGACACCGTTGGGAAAATCTTTGAGAAGATTCTCTGCAACTGACTGGAGAGAGAATTATCAGCCGCGAGTGGCCTCTCCGATCTTCAATTTGGCTTCCGGAAGCACCGAAGCACGACTGTTGCCATAGGAGCAGTGACCGACATAGCTATTGCCTTATCTGCACGCTTGACGTTAAAAATGCGCTCAACACGGCGATCTGGACGAGGATCCTGGATGCGCTACACAACAAACGGATCTCGGGGCACCTTATCCTGCTGATTACCAGCTATTTCCGGGATATGATCCTGCTCTATGACACGGAAGAAGGTCAGCGTCAGTACAGCGTATCCGGTGGCGTCCCACAGGGCTCCGTCCTTGGGCCGTTACTATGGTATGTAATGTATGACGGAGTCCTACGCCTAAACCTAACGGAAGGCAGCACAATCGTCGGATTTGCAGACGACATCGCCCTAGTGACGATGGCAAAAAAGCTAGAAGATGCCACATCCAAGAGCAGCGCTTCTATGGATGGTAAAATGGATTGGGTCTCCCAAAACGGTCTCTCGCTGGCAGAGCACAAGTCGGAAGCTGTTCTGATTAGCAGTCAAAAGCGGGTGGAGACCATGACACTGCGAGTTGGTTCCGTCAACATTAAAACCAAGCCTGCCATAAAGTACCTTGGCGTCATGATAGGCTAACCTACAAGCACCATCTCAATTACGCCAGTATTAAAGCAGCCTCTGTGACCATTGCCATTAGCCGAACGGTGGCCAACACTCGTGGACCACGGCAACGTAGTCGGCAACTGATCGCTGGTGTGATAACATCCACGATCCTGTACGGCTCGTCGATCTGGGTTCCAGCTATGGACATCCCATCGTACGGCAGAGGTTGTAAGGCGGTATACAGGCGATGTGCGCTCAGAGTGGCAACCTGCTTCGCACTGTGTCCGAAGACGCCGCACTGGTTGTGTCAGGCATGATACCGCTTGGCCTACTGTCAGCGGAACGGCAAAGCGGCAGCACCCCAAAGAGAGCGATACGCGGCAACACCCTCATGCAGTGTTAAAGACTCTGGGAGAATGGCACCAAGGGCAGGTGGACATATCGGCTCATACCCGATGTGAAGTCATGGTTACATCGCCCACACGGGCGGATAGACTTCCACTTGGCACAGATGCTGACGGGGCATGGGTGTTTTAAAGCGTACCTGTACCGCTTTAAGAACGCCGAAGATCCATTCTGCGACCACTGCGGAACTGGAATAATCGAAGACGCTGAACATGCAACTCATGCCGTCGTAACACCGGACAACGTCGTCATGGAAATGTTGACTAATTCAGCAAGGTGGGCTGCCATTGCTAATATGGTAGCACAAATAACTATGGAGCTGCGCCGGAAGGAGAGGTTGCGACGCGGCATCGCCGACGATCAGGTGGCACACTGAGGTTTGCCACCGTCCGTTCCTCGAAGAACTGCTGTACGGCTGTCCCGAGGAAACGAAGAAATCATTTAATCACCTAGCTTGTAATTCGCTCCACTTCTCCTTGCTTCGTTTGTTTTTCTTCTCCCTTTCACTTGTTATATTCGTATTTCAATAAAAAAAATAAAATAAAAAATTATATGTATGAACGCACACATTGTGCGTGTTCGTATTTACACATAAATGCTGTGAATATGCAATTTGTAGTTGAATACATAGATATGTACATATGTTATTTAAAGATAAGGCACTTGCTTTCATAAGTATTTAAATACATTCATATTATAGGAATACTTTACAATATACACGCAGCATACATACATATTTATATATGTAAATACATACATACGACAATTTTGCATTATAAAAAGTCAAGAAACTTTAGATATGTATACATACATAGTACATATGTATGTATGTACATACTTATGCACACGTTTATGCACATTCGTTCCCATAAAATGCATCATATCAGTGCACGCGAGTGCACATTTATTCACATACATACATATGTATGTATATGGATGTATGTATATATGTACATATGTATGTATGTATGTAAAGTCAGGAAAATGAAAAAACCTATAAAAAAAAAACAAAAAAGGACTAGCAGAAATTAATTTGTATACAAAACTTAATTTTTGTCTGATTGCTCCTATGGGAGCGATTTTGACAAAATTATAGGAAACTATTGGAAGCATTACAAAACTCTTACTTAGTTTGGATAAAATATTCCTATATACAAAGTTGGTGATAGTGAAATAGTGGTCAGACTCTGACCAAATTTTGTCAGATTGTATAAACTCTTTAGAGACTGCTTGGGAAAGTTTGGTAAGGATACACTCATAAACAAAAAAGTTTTTCATACAAAAACATTGTTTTTGACCGATTATTCCTATGGCAGCTATATGTTATAGTGGTCCGATCTGGTCGGTTTAGACATATGTACTGCCTGCAGCAAAAAGAAGGGTCTGTGCCAAGTTTCATTACGATAGCTTTTAAACTGAGAGACTAGTTTGCATAGAAACAGACGGACGGAGGCGCGGACGGACGGACTGACGGACAGACTGACGGACGGACAGACGGTCATCGCTATATCGACTCGGCTATTCATGCTGATTCAGAATATATAAACTTTGTTGGGTCGGAAACGTCTCCTTCTGACCATTACACACTTCGAGAGAAAATTTGAATACCCTCTGCTAGGGTATAACAAGTAAAATGCTCTAGGTGAGTATACCCGACTACGAAACTCCCTGTACCTGGGTCTATAACTTCCAAACACATCTTCGTCCACTTACACATACATATGTATGTAAAAAGACGCACGACCACGAGCGACAGCGCAAGCGAGACATTTTAAGTTGTGGCTGTGCTGCTTCTTCCCCCCGCTCTATAGCACTGAATCTTCTGTCATGACTTGAAATTTGGACAGTAGATTAGGAATGACTAAATAATATACATGCCAAATCCGGAATATATATCTTTAAAATTGTTGCTGTAAAACAGTTTTTATAGAATAGCGGGGTAATGGGGGGCATATCTGGGATCCAAAATAAACCTGACATGAATCTGCTATTCGCGAGTCTACATTTCAAATTTGGTGTCTTTAGCTCCTTAAGTTGCTGAGATCGACGCGTTCATACATGCGGACAGACAGACGGACATGGACAAACCAAATTTTCTTTTGATACTGATCAAGAATATATATACTTTATCTATATATATAAAAGAGTTCGTGCTGACTGACTGATTGGCAATCATCGCACAGTCCAAACCATAAGAGCTAGGATGCTTAAATTTTCACAGTAGGTTCCATCTAAAATGAAAGTGCACACTAAGACGGGATTTTGGGAAATTTTACCCACAAGCGTGGGAAATCGCGGAAAACTGTTGTGCAATACTTTTGGTTTACCATCCAATCGTCTTCAAACCTATTTTCAAAGATCTACATAAAAATTCAATTGACACATATATCACCCATTTTGGAAAATCCACCACCTTGGGCGGAAAATGGGGGTTAAAAGGTTGTATTGGCGAAAGTCTAATTTTAGTCCGATCACCTTCAAATTCATTTTCAAAGCTCTTTACGTAAAATAATTCGACACGTGTATCAGCGATTTTGGGAAATTCAACCACATGGTCGGAAAATCGATGGAAAATTCTAGCATTCGACATTTCTAGTTTTCATGCGATTGGCTTCAAACTCATTTTCAAGGTTCTATGGGAAAAAATAGTAGACGCGGTGATCAAATATTTTGGAAAATCTAAGCCCAAAGTCGGAAAATTCGCGGAAAACTGTTGTATGAAACTTTTTTGATTATCGTCCGATTGACTTCAAACTCATATTGAAAGCTCTTTACATAAAGTAATTTGACACGTGTATCAGCGATTTTGAGAAATTCAGCCCCATGGTCGGAATATCGGTGGAAAATTCTAGCATTCGACATTTTTAGTTTTCATGCGATTGGCTTCAAACTCATTTTCAAGGTTCTATGGAAATAAATAGTAGACGCGGTGATCAAAGATTTTGGAAAATCTACCCTCAAAGTCGAAAATTTCGCGAAAAACTGTTGTATGAAACTTTTCTGATTATCGTCCGATTGACTTCAAATTCATTTAGAAAGCTCATTACATAAAATAATTTGGCACGTGTATCAGCGATTTTGAGAAATTCAGCCCCATGGTCGGAATATCGGTGGCAATTTCTAGCATTCGACATTTTTAGATTTCATGCGATTGGCTTCAAACTCAATATCAAGGTTCTATGGGAGAAAATTATAGGTGCGGTGGTCAAAGATTTTGGAAAATCTACCCCCAAAGTCGAAAAATTCGCGGAAAACTGTTGTATGAAACTGTTTTGATTACCGTCCGATTGACTTCAAACTCATTTTCAAAGATCTACACAAAAATTCATTTGACATATATATATCCGATTTTGGAAAATCCAACCCCTTGGGCGGAAAATGGGGATTACAAGGTTGTATTGGTGAAAGTCTAATTTTAGTCCGATAACCTTCAAATTCATTTTGAAAGCTCATTACATAAAATAATTTGGCACCTGTATCAGCGATTTTGGGAAATTCAACCACATGGTCGGAAAATCGGTTGAGAATTCTAGCATTCGACATTTTTAGCATTCATATTTAAGGTTCTATGGGAATAAATAGTAGACGCGGTGTTCAAAGATTTTGGAAAATCTACCCCCAAAGTCGGAAAATTCGCAGAAAACTGTTGTATGAAACTTTTTTGATTATCGTCCGATTGACTTCAAACTCATTTTCAAAGATCTACACAAAAATTCATTTGACATATATATATATCAGATTTTGGAAAGTCCAACCCCTTGTGCGGAAAATGGGGGTTACAATGTTGTATTGGCGAAAGTCTAATTTTAGTTCGATCACCTTCAAATTCATTTTCAAAGCTCTTCACGTAAAATAATTCGACACGTGTATTAGCGATTTTGGGAAATTCAACCACATGGTCGGAAAATCGGTTGAGAATTCTAGCATTCGACATTTTAAGTTTTCATGCGATTGGCTTCAAACTCATTTTCAAGGTTCTATGGGAAAAAATAGTAGACGCGGTGATCAAAGATTTTGGAAAATCTATCCCCCAAGTCGGAAAATTCGCGGAAAACTGTTGTATGAAACTGTTTTGATTACCGTCCGATTGACTTCAAACTCATTTTCAAAGATCTACACAAAAATTCATTTGACACAAATTTCACCGATTTTGGAAAATCCAACCCCTTGGGCGGAAAATGGGGGTTACAATGTTGTATTGGCGAAAGTCTAATTTTAGTCCGATCACCTTCAAATTCATTTTCAAAGCTCATTACATAAAATAATTTGGCTCGTGTATCAGCGATTTTGGGAAATTCAACAACATGGTTGGAAAATCGGTTGAAAATTCTAGCATTCAACATTTTTAGTTTTCATGCGATTGGTTTCAAACTCATTTTCAAGGTTCTATGGGAGAAAATTATAGGTGCGGTGGTCAAAGATTTTGGAAAATCTACCCCCAGAGTCGACAAATTCGCGGAAAACTGTTGTATGAAACTGTTTTGATTATAGTCCGATTGACTTCAAACTCATTTTCAAAGATCTACACAAAAATTCATTTGACACAAATTTCACCGACTTTGGAAAATCCACCACCTTGGGCGGAAAATGGGGGCTACAAGGTTTTATTGGCGAAAGTCTAATTTGAGTTCGATCACCTTCAAATTCATTTTGAAAGCTCATTACATAAAATAATTTGGCACGTGTATCAGCGATTTTGGGAAATTCAACCAAATTGTCGGAAAATCGGTGGAAAACTCTGGCATTCGACATTTTTAGTTTTCATGCGATTGGCTTCAAACTCATTTTCAAGGTTCTATGGGAAAAAATAGTAGACGCGGTGGTCAAAGATTTTGGAAAATCTACCCCCAAAGTCGGAAAATTCGCGGAAAACTGTTGTATGAAACTGTTTTGGATTATCGTCCGGTTGATTTTAAACTCATTTTCAAAGATCTACACAAAAATTCATTTGACATATATATATCCGATTTTGGAAAATCCAACCCCTTGGGCGGAAAATGGGGATTACAAGGTTGTATTGGCGAAAGTCTAATTTTAATCCGATTACTTTCAAATTCATTTTCAAAGCTCTTCACGTAAAATAATTCGACACGTGTATCAGCGATTTTGGGAAATTCAACCACTTGGTCGGAAAATCGGTTGAGAATTCTAGCATTCGACATTTTTAGTTTTCATGCGATTGGCTTCAAACTCATATTTAAGGTTCTATGGGAATAAATAGTAGACGCGGTGTTCAAAGATTTTGCAAAATCTACCCACAAAGTCTGAAAATTCGCGGAAAACTGTTGAATGAAACTGTTTTGATTACCATCCAATCGTCTACAAACTCATTTTCAAAGATCTACACAAAAATTCAATTGACACAAATTTCACAGATTTTGGAAAATCCACCACCTTGGGCGGAAAATGGGGGTTACAAGGTTGTATTGGCGAAAGTCTAATTTTAGTCCGATCACCTTCAAATTCATTTTGAAAGCTCATTACATAAAATAATTTGGCACGTATATCAGCGATTTTGGGAAATTCAAACAAATGGTCGGAAAATCGGTGGAAAACTCTGGCATTCGACATTTTTAGTTTTTATGCGATTGGCCTTAAACTCATTTTCAAGGTTCTATGGGAAAAAATTATAGGTGCGGTGGTGAACAATTTTGTAAAATCTACCCCCAAAGTCGAAAAATTCGCGGAAAACTGTTGCATGACACTTTTTTGATTATCGTCCGATTGACTTCAAACTCAAAACTCCCTGTACCCAGGTCAAAAATTTCCGATAGTATCTTCCTACACTTACACATACACAAAAACACATCCATACACACCACCGCGCAAGCAAGGCATTTTAAGTGGCGGCTGTGCAGCTTCTTCCCCCCGCGCTTCAGTACCGAATCTTGTTTGTTGAATAACTTCCGTGTTTATTATCCGATCGACTTGAAATTTGGACAGTAGATTAAGAGTGACTGAAGTATTGTACATGCCAAATCTGCAAAACGGTTTTTTATCGAATAGCGGGGGAATGGGGGGAATATCTCGGATCCAAAATAAATTTGACCGCTCCCGCTATACACGAACCTACATTCAAAATCTGGTGTATCTAGCTCTTATAGTTGCTGAGATCGACGCGTTCATACATACGGACAGACAGACGGACATGGCCAAATCGAAATCTCTTTTGATACTGATCAAGAATATACATACATATACATATAGAATTTACTTTATAGGGTCGGAGATGTCTCCTTCTGACTGTTTCATACTTTTGCACAGATCCGATATCCCTTTTTACCCATTTTATGGGTACAGGGAGTAACAAGTAAGAATGCTATAGTCGAGTATACCCGACTACGGAACTCCCTGCACCCAGGTCTAAAACTTCCAATCACATTTTCGTCCACTTATACATACACACACTTATACACAAGCCACACACACACGAGCCACTGCGTTAGCGAGGAATTTTAAGTGGCAGTTGTGCTGCTTCATCACCACTGAATCTTCTTTCGTCAATAACTTCCGTGTTTATTATCCGATCGACTTGAAATTTGGACAGTAGATTAGGAGTGCCTAAAGTATTACACACGTCAAATAGCAGAGCTATATCTTTAAAATTGTTGGTATAAAACGTTTTTATCGAATTGCGGGGAAACGGGGGGAGATATCTGAAATTTGAAATAAATTTGACCTGCGCCCGCTACATACATACAGACAGGCAGCTGACGGACATTTGTTACGTGACAGGTGTTTCCCAGTGGTCAGCGCCGGCCAGCCAGATACTCTCATAATAGGGGTGGGTACACCCGGGCCCGCCGTCACGAACAATCACAACATTACCAAATCTACACATCACAAACTAAACTACAAAAAAACTGATATTAGCCATACAATAAAAATACAAACAAGCGTTCAGTACCGAATCGTGGCAGTTAATGTTATTGCCATAGCGTTCCCGCCCAACTTGTAGTGCTAAGCATTATTTAAACACAGATGATGCAAAAAGAGACAAATCTATTGGGTTTGTTGTTATGCAATTTTTATCCCACAAAATACAAGAGTGCTTGTGGTTTGTGTATTTTTCTTTTTTTGCTCTATTCTTCCATTTTTCTATCATCGTTTTCGGGCACATGCCACACCGTTTGTCGTCCGTCATTCTAGTTGCGCGAGTGGAATGAGTAAGTTAGGTGCAAATTTCAGAGTAATTAAAAATGCATATTTTCACAAAACATATGAGTGAACATAAAAATATATGTATATACATAAATAAATTGTGCTTGTTTAAAGATATAAGGCTGCGCCGTGCATTTTTACTCCCTGTACCCATAAAATGGGTAAAAAGCGGGTACTAAATCTGTGCAAGTGTATGTAGCAGGCAGAAGGAGCCATCTCCAACCCTATAAAGTATATATATTCTTGATCAGTGTCAAAAGAGATTTCAATTTGGCCATGTCCGGATGAACGCGTCGATCTCAACAACTATAAGAGCTAGAGACACAAATTTGGAATGTAGGTTTGGAGCCCTTTGTGGCAAGCATTTTAAATGACTTAGCTTCTGGATTATCGTTGACCGCTGCATCAGCAGCCGCCGCAAGTCTGTCTCCAAGAGCCAGCGAAAAGTCGGACACCGAAGAAATATTGTAATTTAGTACGTAAATACGTACACACACATATAGACAATGTACTTATAAATTTGTGTCCTTCAAACAGCTATTCGTATCGTCAACGTCATCTTGGGCCCACGATAAATACAACGACAACGTAAGATCCAAAAGTAGCTGTGTGAGTAATGTAAATAAGTACATATATGTACTATGTATTATACTATCTATATATATAAAAGAGTTCGTGCTGACTGACTGTCTGACTGACTGACTGACTGACTGACTGACTGACTGACTGACTGACTGACTGACTGATTGGCAATCATCGCACAGCCCAAACCATAAGAGCTAGGATGCTGAAATTTTCGCAGTAGGTTCCATCTATGATGAAAGTGCACACTAAGACGGGATTTTGGAAAATTCCACCCACAAGCGTGGAAAATCGCGGAAAACTGTTGTATGAAACTTTTTTGTTTACCATCCAATCAGCTTCAAACTCATTTTCAGAGATTTACACAAAAATTAATTTGACACGTAATTCATCGAATTTGGAAAATCCACCCCATGCGTGGAAAATGGGGGTCTCAAGTGTTGATCACGAGGATCAGTATGTGTATGAATTGCAGCACATAAACTGAATTCTGGTTTGTTTGCCGTACCTAGCACTTGAACTAGGTAGGCAGCGGAGACTGAGTCACAAAAGAATTACCGCGGGTGGGGTTCTGTCTGAGACTATTTTATTGAGCAAACTTATGGTCTATTTATATGAATAACATTGGTACAAAAAGTGCTTATTGATTATGTGTGTTAAAGTGCATATTGATGTATTACTTAATTTAGGTCAGTGTAGTAAGCATTATACTGAATGCGATCATTCGCATGCAGTAAGCAATAAGTGCATGTGCGCAGTCAGCAACTTTGTGGTTGTTGTCTTGCTAGCCTAAATATTGTTAAAGTGTCAATTGGACGTTTTTATATATTTAGTGTGTGTATTTCTTATGTATTATGCAAATATTAATGTTACATTTAGGTCAAAAGTGTTGTGGTATATTTAGGTATTACGGTAGGTCTTAACATTCTCCCGGCCGTTGAATCGGTGATTCAACTATCACTTAACTCGAACGAGAAATTCCGTGGGGAGGGTTCTGGATGTCGAGGTTTCTTGGTGTCTTCTGGTGTTGCTGAGGTTGACCATGGTTTGCATAAAACCTTTCGGTTTTTCCAGATGGCTGCTATTACAAACAGTAGTGATATTAACAATCCCACATAAGCAGCTATGTGGTGATGTTGGATGATGTTGTCTTTACGAGGTAGGTTGAGCTGCAGGTTTGTCTTCAATTGCCTTTGAAGATCTGTGAGCTCATGGTCCACCATATCCATGCTGGAGGTTTGTTGCAGAGTTGGTACTGTAGTAGTGGAATCGGTGGGATCTAGGTTGCCAAATCGTGCGTGTGAGATTTGAACTTTGCTAATTGTTGCCCCGAACGAAGTGATACTGATGTCTGCATTTCGAGCGGTGCATCCGGCGGACAATGTGAGAAGTCCGGTTCCATTCAGTTGTATGGTGGATGGAATATTGTTGCACACCGCCTTCAACTCCACTGTTTTGTTTGTAGCAAAGATCCACTTATTCGGCTGGTGGGTTCTGGACCAGATAACCTTGCTTCTCATGTGTATCGTCTGGCAAAAGCTCGTTGTTATGTTGAAGATGGTCCCGTATTTGGTCAAGTTGATTTCTTAATTGTTTGGGCGAGATTAAAATTGGGCTGATTGCTCTATGTCGTTTACCCGTTAACACGTCAACTATATCTGCTTGTATGCGTTCAAGACTTGCAGCGGGCAGTGTTAGTGAGGCAGTTAACATTATGCTGGCTTCCTGAAGGTGAGCTCCAGAATACTTTCCTTTTTCCTTATTTATGGTGTCGATATGCTGTTCCAATAGCTTAAGCCGCTTGTCTGTCGATGTCTTATCTCGTCTTATCACGTTGATTGTTGCATCAAGTATCGAGGTGTGATTTTTGAACAACTCCAGTAGGAAGACTTCGTTTGTTTTTACCGTTTCAATCGTTTCTGACATTTTTTCTGCATAGTTTGAGTCGAGTACCCCAAACATGCTGCTCGCGATATTTCCAACGAAGTCAAATGGGGATCTGCGTTGCCGTGAACTTCCCATTAATGCGTTCTCGCCTTGAAGTTCTTCAAGTGCACAATGAAAGTGCTGATACATTGAGTTGCATGCTTCCTTGTTTTGTAGCTCCGGGCACATATATCCGAGTTGGGTTACTCCAGTTGAGAATGTTTTCATATCTTGATTATATGAATATAGGTCGTAATACGTTAGTATCGTCCACTCAGAAATCGCCATCTTCGATGTACCAATTTTTTCATAGAAAATTCCAAGCTTATTGGCAAATTTTGTAACTGCAATTGGCTCAGATAGCGCTAGTGGTAATATTAGCAGCATTGCTATTAGCATTGTTGTGACTGACGGCAGGGAAAGTTTTCTCCTTTGTGTGGGAGGTTCGTTATCTTCGTTGAATTTGTCCTTGGTTGGGGGGCGTTTGACAGCTTCTTCTTCTGGGAATAATGGCGCGAGTCGATTGATGGATCGTTTATATACTCCAGATGCTCCAGATGCACGTCCACAACTCGGATGTGATTATCTGATCCTGGATATGTTTTTATGATCCGTCCCAACGGCCACTGCATTGTTGGCAGGTTATCTTCCATGACTATCACCAGCAGACCTTCCTTTATGTCATGTGCTGAAGTTTTCCTTTTGTGGCGATACTGAAGCTCTTGTAAATATTCCTGTGACCATTGTTTCCAAAATAAGTGTTTTATTCTGGAGACTTGCTCCCAGCGTTTCACCAGTGTTTTTCCACCTAAATCAATGTTTGCATCTGGAGGAGCAGTTAGTGGTTCTCTAATTAGGAAGTGTCCAGGGGTGAGTTGTGGTGGTGGTGAGCAGCAATCTTTTCGCTGATTTTACTGCTGCTTCCCATAGTCCGCCAAATGATGGTGCGCGTGGTGGAATGAACTTAAAATTCACTTGCCTTTTGCTGCAGTGCTCAATAATTTGCTTTGCAGACTTATCAGAATAGATGGCCCTTTCCAAGTCTTTTAATTGGTTATTGGCGCCGATGAAGTTTGTAGCATTGTCGCAGTGGATCGTTTGACATTTCCCACGACGACCCCAAAAGCGCCGAAGAGCTGCCAGAAATGCATCTGTCGTTAGATCGGTCACCAATTCCAGATGAACCGCCTTTGTGGCGAAGCAGCAGAAGACTGCTATATATGCTTTATCAGGCCTTTTTCCTCTTATCTTATGGTGGATCCAGAAAGGTCCGCTGTAATCTACGCCAGTGCTGAGGAAAGGTCGAGCCTGTGTGACTCGCTCAGCCGGTAAGTTTCCCATTATTTGCTGCATTAGCTTGGGTTTGGCTCTGGTGCATTTAACACAGCCATGTATTATATTCCTGGCCATGGTTTTATCCTTGAGAATCCATACTTGCTGCCGTGCAATCGCTCTTAAGGCTTGGGCGCCGCAATGCATGTTGTCTTCATGTAGTTCTCTCAGCAGCATTTTTACAATCGGATCATTGTATGGTAACAAGATCGGGTGTTTGGCGTCATATGGTAGTTTTGAGTGCTCCAATCTACCTCCGACGCGAATGAGACCATTTTCTAGACGTGGTGTCAATGAGCTGATAACGCTCTTTTTGTCGACAATGTTATGACGACGAAGATTTTTTAGATCGCTCGCGAACTCTGTCTGTTGTATGGTTGGCAAGATTATTGTTCGTGCGTTATCCAGTTCCATTGCACATAGGGCTGTAGTTGAGCTTCTCCTCTCCTTATAACAGAACCGCAACATGTAGGCTACGATCCGTTGTAATTTATGGAATGAATTGCTATGCTTGCAATTATATATCTCTTCTCCTTGCGTTGCTTGAGCGATTGCCATGCCCACATGTTTTGTCTTTCGTTCCAGATTGCTGGGTGGGATTATTGGAGACGTGATCCACCTTTCTCGTGGGCCATGGAGGAATAGAGGTCCATAAAGCCATTTGCTGTCGTTGGGTAGTTTCCTTGCGGAAGTTCCTCTGGAGAGCACATCAGCCGCATTATTTGTTGATGAGACGTGGTTCCATTGTGATGGCCGTGAGGAGGCTTGAATTTTGGCAATGCGGTTGGCCACGAAGGTATGATATGTTGAAGCTGAGGCGTTTATCCATGCTAGTACTACCGTGGAATCTGTCTAGAAGTATCCCTTCACTGTTTCGGGGGTCAACCGAAGATCCTTTCGGACACGTTCAGTGAGTTCGGCGCCAAGTACTGCAGCGCAGAGTTCTAAGCGTGGCAACGCCTGTTTTGCCGTTGGTGCAACTCGCGATTTTGAACACAGTAGTCGAACAGATATTTGCTTGTTTTTATACGTGGCTCGTATATAAACTGCAGCTCCGTACGCCTTTTCTGATGCATCCACAAATGTGTGTATCTCCTTGCTTGACGGTGTTTTTCCATCGTAAACGTGCCTTGGAATCTGCATTTCATTCAGCTCTTGGATATCTTCTCTGTAGGCCTGCCATTCATTGCACAAATGTTCAGGCAACTTTTCATCCCAGTCAAATTTTTCTTCCCAAAGATGCTGCATAAATATTTTTGCTCGTACAACGACAGGTGCAAATAAGCCCAATGGGTCGAATATTTGCGCTAACTCGGAGCACACAACTCGCTTGGTTATTTGTGTTGTTTGGCTGCCTTGGGTTCTTCCACGGAGCTGGTCCTTTTTGGGCATCCATATAAGATCCAGAGTTTTTACACAGTGATGGTCCAGTGATTCACTCAGATGAACATCATTGACAGTGTCTTCCTTTGGGATTCCCTTTAAGATTTGCTCATTATTTGAGCACCATTTTCGCAGCTTAAACCCTGAGGGAAGCAGTATTTTGTTTAGCTCCTCCTGAATTAGAACTGCTTCATGCGTTGAGTCTGCTCCTGTCAGGCAATCGTCCACATAGAAATCATTCTTTAATGCCGCTGATCCTAGTGGTAACTTGTTGACGTTTAATTTGGCAAGGTGATCTAAACTTTTGGTTGCCAGAAACGGAGCGGATGCTGTGCCATATGTGACAGTTTTTAGGCGGTAATACCTCAATTCTTCGTTGGGATTATTTCTCCAAACTATTATCTGATGGAATTGATTTTCTGGATTTATCCATATTTGCCGATACATTTTTTCTATATCGGCCGTTAAAACATACTTATGCGTTCTGAATCGTAGTAGTATCGCCATCAGATCGCTTTGCACAGTTGGGCCAACTTGCAATATGTCGGTTAGGGACTTTCCCGTCGGCGTCTTGCATGATGCGTCGAAATCCACTCTAAGTTTTGTGGTGCTGCTATCTGGCTTCAGAACACAATGATGAGGAATGAAATAGTTCCATGATGGAAGGAGTTCGCGAGGTACTTGTTTCATGTGTCCCAACTTTTCATATTCCATCATGAAGTCTACATATCCTTTCCAAATCTCTTCCTTGGTTCTTTTTTCTAATGAAAAGAATCTTTTTTCTGCGATCTCCAACGAGGGCCCCAGGGCTGAAGAGTGTTCAGAAAACGGCAATTTAACTATGAATCGGCCATCAGTAGCGGCTTGCAGATTGTCGATGAAGTGGTTTTTCGCATCTTTCTTCACATGGCGTACGTTGCTTCTCCATGCTTTCGAAATTTTCGAGCGTCCAGAAGCGTTCCATTATGGCATTCGTTTCGGCCACAACCCATTCCAGATTGGTCTTTTGCATTATTGGACCAGATGGTATTTTATGTTGTTGTGGGAGCAATAACGAATAGTAATGCTCAGCGCCGATCAGCAGGTCTATTTTACTCGGCTTGTTGAAGTGTGGGTCCGCCAACGGCATGTTGTCAGGTACATTCCAGCTTGCATTGTTTATGGCTTGGGATGGTTGATCGTTGATTATATGCGGTAATATGAAAGCTTCGAGTCGCATTGTGTAATCATTGTGCAGCGATTTTAATAGCACATTGACTCGAGCCCTGCTTGTTTTTGGCTGTTCACCGATACCTTCAATTCGAAGTGTGGTATCGTGTCGTTTTAGTGACAGCAAAGATGCCAGCCTTTCTGAGATCACGTTAATTTGTGATCCAGAGTCTAGCAGAGCCTTGAACGTGGCTTCTTGTCCATTGTTTCCTCTCACTGCTACCTTTGCTGTGGCGAGGAGATTAATGTTTTGAGAATTTGCAGATGCTACAATTTGGGTTTGTTGTTCCTTAGGTCCAGATTCCAAATGTAGCAGCGTGTTGTGCTTTTTGTCGCATTTGAAACATTTGAAGCGACTTGGGCACGCCTTTGCCATGTGGTCTCCTTTGAAGCAGTTGACGCACATTTTCTGGCGTTGCACCCAGTTTAAACGTTCAGGTGTCGGTTTGGCACGGAACTCGTCGCAACGAAATAGCAAGTGATTAGTTTTCTTGCAATAAGGGCACGCCTTTCCTGTGGTCGACGATGATGCGCAAGTTGCACCTTTCGACTCCTTTTTAATGTGGTTTGTTTCCGGTGGCCAAAACACGAACTCTTTGTTCAAGAAACTGGAGCATGGTGTCTAGTTTCTGAATTTCCTTTGAATTGCTCCATGATTGTTCATAGAGCGTATTGTTTGTAGAATCCAGCTTGTTTCGTAGGACCGCTATTAGTATGGGGTCCCATGTTGCGATGTCGAAGCCGAGTCCCTTTAGAGATGCAAGAGACTCCAATGTGACTATGTATAATTCCTTTAACGATTTTACATTGTCATTGACAGCCTGTTGCATTAGAAATCGGTTTAATACCATTGACGCAATGTCCCTCGGATTGTCGTAAGCGTCTACTAGGATGTGCCAGGCGTGAAGATAATTTTCTTCCTTTAAGTTAATATGGCGTATCATTCTTTCTGCCTCGCCGATCACGCTGGTTTTAAGATACCACATTTTGCGGATCGTGGGCAGGTTGGTGTCGTGAACCATGCACACAAGCATGTCGTAAAACTGTGTCCATTTAAGGACGTCTCCATCAAATTTCGGAATTGTTATTCGGGGCAGATTTAGATCATTAGTGCTTGGTGTGTTGGTTCTCAGCGACAAAGCGTTTTGTACAGCTGCTTCGGCCTTTAAGTACTCCTTCACATCGTAGCCTTCTCCTTCTGGATCTCCGATCTCCTCGTAGATTCGAAAGTGAACCTCCTGGATCTGGGTCCACAGACTTTTTATGAAGTCGAATGACGTGTGCCCTATTGGGTGAGTATGTTGCATTGCGCGGTTGAATGATGCTATTATTGCTCGTTGTCGACGGCTCAGTGCGTTCAACTTTGATTCAATTGGTGTTTCTTGAACATGCCCATCATCCGTACATGCTGCCTTGCTTCCTGATTGCTCTGAATTCTCGGCAGCCTCATTGAGGATTTTCAGATACTTTACTACTGTGATTTTTATATCTTCATAAAAAACGAAGTATTTGTAATCATCAGATAGCTCGCTTGATCTTATGATATCGTTATTCCTTTTTAGTGAATCCCATTTCTCAGTGAGAGCTGAGGCCTTTATCTTGTGATAATTGGCCTGAGATTTTCTCTCAGCTGAGTCCTTTTTATAGTTGGTAATGAGCCTCGAAATCTCTTGGCTGATTTCCTCTTGAGCATTTAACAGCTGATCCATAACTGCGTTTTCTTTTGCCATTTTCTTGGAGCTTATGTCTCAGTTTAGTCGCGTGGTGGACTTTGAGACTTTGACTTGGTTGCGTGGTGACGTCTAGGTGACGAAGCACAACTTGCAAGTTGACAATTCAATAAAGGAGAAATGAATTCAAAGGTTGGATGTATATATATTTTATGTTTTTGATTGTTTACAATGATGATTGTCCTGAGGTGTCGCCTGGTGGACACTTTGGTTCAGGAATGTATATTGGACTGTGGAGAATCCGTTGTCCTTTGTCGCCTTGTTGGTTCAGGACTGTATTTTGGACTGTGGAGAATCCGTTGTCCTTTGTCGCCTTGTTGACAACTTCAGAATTGTATCTTGGATTGTGGAGAATCCTTTGTCCTTTGTCGCCTTGTTGACAACTTCAGAATCCAAAAGTCGGGGTCACCAAATGTTGATCACGAGGATCAGTATGTGTATGAATTGCAGCACATAAACTGAATTCTGGTTTGTTTGCCGTACCTAGCACTTAAACTAGGTAGGCAGCGGAGACTGAGTCACAAAAGAATTACCGCGGGTGGGGTTCTGTCTGAGACTATTTTATTGAGCAAACTTATGGTCTATTTATATGAATGACATTGGTACAAAAAGTGCTTATTGATTATGTGTGTTAAAGTGCATATTAATGTATTACTTAATTTAGGTCAGTGTAGTAAGCATTATACTGTATGCGATCATTCGCATGCAGTAAGCAATAAGTGCATGTGCGCAGTCAGCAACTTTGTGGTTGTTGTCTTGCTAGCCTAAATATTGTTAAAGTGTCAATTGGACGTTTTTATATATTTAGTGTGTGTATTTCTTATGTATTATGCAAATATTAATGTTACATTTAGGTCAAAAGTGTTGTGGTATATTTAGGTATTACGGTAGGTCTTAACATGGTCTCAAGGTTGTATGGGCGAAAATTTAATTTTAGTCCGATCACCTTCAAATTCATTTTCAAAGCTCTTCGTTTTAAATAATTTAACACGTGTAACAGCGATTTTGGGAAATTCGACCACATGGTCGGAAAATCGGTGGAAGTCTCTGGCATTCGAAATTTTTAGTTCTCATGCGATTGGCTTCAAACTAATTTGCAAGGTTCTATGGGAAAAAATAATAGGCGCAATGATCAAAGATTTTGGAAAGTCTTCCACCAAAGTCGGAAAATTCGGGGAAAACTGTTGTATGAAACTTTTTTGATTATCGTCCGATTGGCTTCAAACTCATTTTCAAAGCTCTTCACATTAAATAATTTGACACGTGTAACAGCGATTTTGGGAAATTCGACCACATGGTCGGAAAATCGGTGGAAAAGTCTGGCTTTCGACATTTTTAATTTGCATGCGATTTGCTTCAAACTCATTTTCAATGTTCTATGGGAAGAAATAATAGGCGCGGTGGTCAAAGATTTTGGAAAATCTACCCCCAAAGTCGGAAAATTCGTAGAAAACTTTTGTATGAAACTTTTTTGATTATCGTCCGAATGACTTTAAACTCATTTTGAAAGCACTTTACATAAAATAATTCGACACGTGTATCACCGATTATTGGTAATTCAGCCCTATGCTCGGAAAATTTGTAGAAAAGTCTGTCACTCGAAATATTTCAATTTTATGTAAACTCAAACTCATTTTTAAGGTTCTACCCAAACACATAATAGGCGCGGTGTCCGAAGATTTTGGAAAATCTATCCCTAATGTCGGTAAATTCGCGGAAAACTGTTGTATGAAATTTTTTTGATTATTGTCCAATTGACTTCAAACTCATTTTCAAACTTCTGTTTATCATTCAATCATTTTGAAACTTATTTTCAAAGCACCTCACATTAAATAGTTCTCATGTGCTACCGGTTTTGAAAAATACACGTGGCTTTATAGTAATTTCCAAATATAAATACAAAAACTTCGGTACTTTTCGGGCAATACAAAACAGTTGGAAAGATTTAATTTGGATTCTTAGTATTATTCTTGAAAGTGGCTTAAAATGCCAAATGATTTTGGAAAATCGACTCCGTGTCGCCACGGGCGGGAAATGGAAGTCAAGGACAAATGAGTGGGACATTTTTTTGCCGCACAGTTACGCCGAATGCGGTCACAATATTCTCGTAAGTAAAAGTTAAATGAAAAATATGTGATTTATGTGTATATTGTGTTAAATATTTATTTTACAAATTTTCAGAGAACCGAAGTAAATCAAAGTCTGGTAATGGCGGCGGCAAAAAGGTGAAATAAGAATTTTATGACAAATTGGATGTGCTATATCGAAGGGAAGGTTCTCCAGCTGATCAAACTGATTCAACGGTACGTTAAATGATCAACCATAAAGAGGATAGATATTCCATATGGTACGACGGCAGCGAGCCGACAAATTTGCTTGGATCAGGGCCACTTTGACTTTGTATTCCGTCGTGTGGCCCTGATGTGAAGCGCGTTCGCATTCCCGCGAGAACGTAATTTGTATGGCATCAGAGCCACTACCTTCGCTTTCGGTCTGGTGGCTCTGATATGAAGCGCTCTCTCGTTTTGTCTATTTTTTGTTTTTTTTTGTTTTTTTGTATAGGGGGTGAAGCATTACAAGTCGAAAAGTGTGGGACTTTCACCCACTAAACCTACTAAACTCTCCGTGTTCCTCTCGAGTTACATATCCGCTAGGAATTTCTTCACGAGGGGGAGATGGCATGAAAGCCTCATCTAGAGTCTCACCTAGAGTTGAATTCAAGTTGCGCTCTCTTTCAGCGCGACGCAAGGATTTTATGATCTCTGCACATGTGTTGCTTACTGCAATCCAATTGTTTTGCGAGCTAAGTAGGATATCCATCAAGTCAGTGACTGTAAATGGCCTCCCAATGCCTAGGCTTAGCTCTTCCCGTTCAGCAGAAAATCGAGGACAGACAAAAAATACGTGTTCTGCGTCTTCTATGGTCCGCGCACAGTGTGTGCAAAACGGATCCGTCTCGTGTTTAAACCTATACAAATAGGATTTAAAACACCCATGTCCTGTCAATAGTTGCGTCATGTAGAAGTCAGTTTGGCCGTGTTTTCTGCTTACCCAGGGGCGCATTTCGGGGATGATGCGCCTTGTCCAACGTCCTTTGGGAGCGTGCCGCCACCTCTCCTGCCATCTCGCCATGGTAGATTCTCTTCTAGCAGTTCTGGGCTCATTGCTTAGGGTTTCTGCGCCTAATAGGTCGAGTGGGGCCATCCTAGCTAATACCAGCGCTGCATTTTCGGAGACAGTGCGAAATGCGCTCAGTACCCTGAGTGCACATGTTCGGTTGGTTGCTCTGCAGCCTTGTCCGTAGCTCTTGGCTTCCATTGCGGGTGCCCACACTTCCGCCGCGTACAGGATTATGAATCTTACCACATTCGCGATGAGCCACCTGCTTCGTTGACGGAGGCCTCCGATATTGGCCATTATGCCAGCCAATGCAGTTGATGCCTTTGCAGCTTCCCCGGCAGTGTACTCCAAATGTTGTTTAAAGCGTAGCCTATGGTCAATCTTTTCACCCAGTTATAATAAGGCCGGCTTGGTGGTGATTGCGCACCCTGACACTTGTATGGTGGCAGATTCGACAATTTTTCTGCTGCTTATGAGCACTGCTTCCGTCTTGTGGGCTGCAAGAGAAAGGGCGTTGTTCCTCAGCCACTGTTCGACCTGCTGAATGGTGGTGTTGGTTTTGGACTCTGCATCGGGTATTTTTTTCGCCACTGTTACGATGGCGATGTCGTCTGCAAACCCCACAATTCGTGTGCCTTGCAGTGTCTCCAAGTTCAGCACGGCGTCGTACATGACGTTCCGCAGTATTTGACCTAGCACTAATCCTTGTGGCACGCAACCTGTGATTTTGTGCTGTAGACTTCCGCTGGATGTATCAAAAAGCAGCACTCGGTCTCGGAAGTAGCTGCACACCAGATAAACGATGTATTCTGAGATACCCAGCTGGTGCAGTGCATCTACGATCGCATGCCAGTTAGCCGATTTGAAGGCATTTCGGACGTCGAGCGTTGTTATTAGGCAGTACTCCTTGCGGCCACCTCTCCACCTGGTGCGTTCCATCGCTCTGCTGGCTATGTCCACCACCGCCTTGATGGCGTCAGTCGTGCTCCGCTTTCTCCTGAACCCAAACTGCCAGGGTGAGACTCCCCGCCGATCTTCTAGCACACTCTCTAGCCTGTTGCAAATAATTCGCTCAAAGAGTTTGCCAGTGACGTCCACCATACAAAGTGGTCTGTACGCTGCTGGATCCTCCGGTGCCTTCTCTCCTTTGGGGAGCAGGACCAGCTTTTACAATTTCCATCTCCTCGGAAACACCCTTTGTGTTATGCAGACATTGAACAGGTCTGCATAGAGTGAAGGGTTTGTATCTGCCAATAGTTTAACCACCGTGAAGGAACCCCATCCGGTCCCGGTACCTTTTTTTTTTTTTTTTTTTTTTTTTGTAAATCATTTATTTGCTTACACTAATTAACAATTTCTATCTACAAAAAATACGTGATGGAGCTTTATTTTATATTGTACCTTGTACCCGGTACCTTGTCCGCATGTATGCGCGCCGCTGCCTTCGCTGCCTTCAGCTGCCTCAGCAAGGTAGCCAGGCGCTCTGGGTACTATGGCTGTAAGAAGGGTTAGTGACTGCTCCGGAAACAAGCTGGTCAGGGTCTACTGGCATTGGGCGCTTGCGTAGCTTCCCCATGACTAGCTTTTACGCTGTGCCAAACGGCTGCACGTCCGCTTCTTTGCATAGGTCCTTCCAGCATTGGTTTTTGCTCCGTTTTATAGCCTTCGTCAGTACACCTCTTTTTGCTCGAAACTCTTCGAGCAATTGGGAAAAGAATGGTCTACCATGGTTGCGCTTGAGCCGGCGTCTCGCTCGTATGCACTCCCTTCGGGCATCCGCTATGTCACCATTCCACCAATGGACTGGCCTTCGCCATGTGTTTCTCCTTTTTTTTTTTTTTTTCCTTAGCATTGCTGTATCGCACGCACTGCCTATTGCATTGGCCACATTGTTGGCGTACTCCTCCGCGGCCATCATCAGGTGGAGGGCCTGCTCGTCCAGCGTTGCTTGGGCCCAGCCCGAGTTAGGTGGCAGTCTGATGCGTTGCGGTTGTGTGCCGATTGTGCAAAGGATCGCCTGGTGGTCGCTCTGCGTGTATTCGGTGGATACACACCATTTTGCGCATCTTGCCAGCATCGGACTGGCGAAAGCGATGTCTATAACTGATCTTCATCCTGCTTTGCTGAAAGTATGTTCATTGGCTGTGTTAAGGAGTGACACATTCAGCAACGCTAGGGCCTCCAGTAGGATTCTTCCTTTCGGCGTGGTTCTGCTGCTCCCTCATTCAGTCGCCCAGGCATTGAAATCCCCTGCGATCAAGACAGGTGATCGGCCTTGCGCGTCATCTACCATGTCACCCACAATATCTGCGATCTCGGTCAACTGGATACTGGGTGCGATGTAGCAGCTGTATTTGTATATGCCATTAAGCTTGGCTTTGGCATATCCCCTGGCTACTCCTTGTTCACTAATTTGCAGTGCTGGTTGGCCACAACTCCAAATTGCTGCTCCTCTGCTTTGGTTCTGGACCCAGCTGCTGTCTAACTTAGTGCGATATGGCTCGCACAGTATTGCCACATCTATGTCGTGTTCTCGCACAGTCTGTGTAAGCAGATCCTGTGCGGCTCTGCAGTGGTTTAAGTTTAGTTGGATAAACTTAATTTTGGAGTCCTCTAGCAGCCTTCACGTACGACGGACACACTCTACTGAGTGTATGGTGTGCCGTATTCTGAGCTCCTAGTCTCGCACATAGAATGCAACATGCCTCGCTAGTGCAGTCTTTGGAAGCGTGGCCGTCTCCACCGCATTTGAAGCATTTTTTTTATGCATCCAGTTTACTTCTGCATCTGGCTGCCGTATGGCCAAACTCAAAGTACTTGTAGCACCTTCTCGGCTCTACCTATTTCCGCACTCTGCAAACTGCCCATCCGATTCGCACTTTTTCTGTTGCCAGAAGAGTGCTCGCCACACTCATCGTGGCTATCTGGGTGCCACGGTATCCTTTGCGCAGCCTCGGCGCAGACTCCGCCGGTAAGTCTCCTTCTATGCTTAGAAAGGCAGCCTGCAGTACCTCGCCAGCTGTTGTCCACTCGGGGATGTCCCTTATTTCTGGGAGCACCTTCTCCGTGATCGTCTTCACGTCTGCCTTGTCCCACAGCACCTCTTGCACTGCCTGCTGCAGCTTGGATGTGGCTTCGTCTGCTGCTTTGCCCATTTGGAGCAGTAATTCGCCTGTTGTGGTTCTCCGAACACCGCACACGCTGTCCTTGTAGTTCTGTAGGTAGCTATTGGTCTGGACGGATGCTAGGACATTGGCATAGTCAGCCGGGTCCTTGCACGTGACCATGATGGTATCTGGTCGGCCTCTCCGCCGCATAGCTGGCTTGGCTTTACCTTCTGCCAGCTTTGCCCAGCAGCCTGTGTCTTTACCGGTGGTGCGTCCCGCAGCTTTCGCGCTCTGGGAGTTTGCACTGTCCTCTCTTCACCAACTACTTCTCTCTCCTTGGTGGCATCTTTTGAGGTCTATTTTCCTGCTCTGTTGGGTAGCCGCGTTTGTCTAAGGCTATCGCTAAAATTCATCTTGGGCGATGGCGTTTTTTGGGTGCTTTTTCCGTTGTTTGGCGGGTGGTGGGCTCGGCATCTTCCTGCTCCTCAATGCCACATCTACAGGGCTGGCATCCCGGGAATATTTCGGCCGTATTCGATGCCAGTTGGACGTGTTCGCTAACGGCCCTCTGTATCTCCTGCATCCTTGCCAGTGAGTCCTTCATATTTTGGTTGATATGTCAAACCACGGGCTTTTTTTCGCTGATTAGGAAAATGATATCATCCAAAAGAGTGCCAAGCTCCGTCATCTGCGCTCTTGGAGATATTTTTTTTTATTTTTATGTTTTTTTTATTATATGATATATTTATTTTTTATTTTGACTTAAAATGCCTTACCTGCGCTGTTGCGTGAAGTGTCGCATGTGTGTGTACGGCTTTGTGTATGTGTGTGTGTATGTGTAAGTGCATGCAGATGCAATCGGAAATTTTGGACCTGGGTACAGGGAGTTTTGTAGTCGGGTATACTCGACTATAGCATTCTTACTTGTTTAATTTTACATTTCACTTAATATATTTTCAATTCATCTCTACATCAAACATCACCGAATATTTTTAAGTTTAAAAATGCGTATAATTATTTATTTATTTTCAAAGTTAGATATAAAAGAAATTCAAAAGGGGTGCTTAACTAGTAACGGGACCTTCGAACCGTATTATTACTTGTAATTGAAATAGCAAAAAAATCGCCAAGCGATCGTAAAAAATGCTCAACGCCTTGAACGATTTTCGTTAGGACAATATCGCACTTGTAAGTCGATGCATGTATACCCTGGAAATGAATTTAAATGCTTATATAATTTTGCATACGGGTTTGCCTGTATGAAAAAAAAAGACTAACTTTAATTTGTTGTATTTTGGTGTATATGTACATTTATTATGAAAATGATGAGAATTCTTTTAATTAACATAAATATACGTCTATTCAAGGTAATGGATATTCATAGAATAAGTCAATGGTAGACGTTTGCTTCACCGTGTTTCACATCAGAGCCACACGCTGCACTGCGTACATTCGTACATTCGTACACACATACATAAACATAGACAAAACGAGAGCGCGCTTCACATCAGAGCCACCAAACCGAGAGCGAAGACAGTGGCTCTGATGCCATTCAAATTACGCTCTCGCTTTCTCACGAGAATGCGAGCGCGCTTCACATCAGGGCCACACGACGGAATACGAAGTCAAAGTGGCCCTGATCCAAGCAAATTTGTCGGCCCGCTGCCGTCGTACCATTTGAAATATCTATCCTCTTCATGGTTGATGGTTAAATGAAGTTTGTTTGCCACGGTACTTGCCCTTCGTTGTTGAAATACTCGCTGAATTCTCGCTGACATTCTTTGGACAAAGTGCAGGCGCGTCGCGGTGCGTTGCATTGCAAATTGCTGCCACAATATCTTTCGTTTTTTCGGGCGGTAATTCAACAGAGCGTCGTAAAACTCGGAATCGGGCCGCGGCAATTCCAAATGCGTTTTCAATTATTCTGCGAGACAATCGATAATTATAAATTCTTTGCGCAGCAGTCAAATTTCGTTGTGGGTATGGCCATCATATATTTGGTTTCAGCGGAAATGCATCGTTGGCGACAATACAATACGGTACTGCCTTGCTTCTTCCTGGGTGATTTTTCGGCGTCGGTATATTCAAAGGATTCCTTTCATCATATAGCTGTTGTGAGAATGTGCAATCAGACCAAACACCTCCATCAGAATTTACTCCTTTGGAACCACAATTAATGTATATAAATTGGTAGTTTACATCTGCCAATGCTATCAATACAATGCTATTAAACTGTTTGTACTTGTTGTACTCGCTTCCAGCATTTTTCGGTGCTAAAATTGTCACATGTTTCCGCCCAATGCTCCTAAACATTGAGGAAAATTCCATTTATAAAAAAAATCTGTTGAAATAGTTTCCCATTCTTCAGATGTCGTTGGTGTCTATAATGAAAGAATTGTTTTTTATTATTTCAGAGTATACAACAGTCGCCAGATATATTTTTGACTCGAGACGATATTATACAATTCTGAAGACTTTTGTTTTTTGGATTCATCTTTATCGGTTTCGGGCTCAACTGCAAATTCAGGTGGAACAAGTACATGCTTTCTTGGCACTCCCTCGACCAGTCGTCAAAAAAACAAATAATATGCGCGAAAGGGATCAAGAGGATTTGACACTTAAGGCAGCCACTAACTTTCTAATTAAGCAAAATGCAAAACAACAAACATAGTAAAACCAAAACCAAATCTTTACGGTAATTATGTGGAAAATATAATAGCCAAATTCGTTGAAGAGAGGCATTGGCAACTACTTCACTGACTATCAGACAAATTCAACAACTAGCATAGATGAAACCGACTAAACTGATGATTAGTTTAATTTTTTAAATTTTAAGTTGAAATTCTTGTTTTTGTTTTATCTATCAAAATATATATATTAAGTTACCTTGAGATATTCGTCTTTTAAAACGAAATAAATTGATTTCACAACTTCTGGTATAATCGAACATGTAGATTTTCCAACGCGAAATTGGTACATAAGCGAATGATAGTCCATACCTACGAAACAAAGCACATATTTTTACCTGTAGGTACCTCAAAGTTAAGTAAAATCGCGTTTCTTTCTGAACTCACAAATAACCATTTTATATAGGACTGGGAACATAGTATTCTGCAGTCGGGTGCGTCCGCCGTCGGACGCCGCCGCCGACTGCAACGTTCTTACTTGTTTTAATGTTACGTTTCAATGCTACTTCAAGAATTGTTGTAGCTGCTAGTTCTGCTTTCTCGGAATCGTAAGATGAATCGCAATCGATTTCCATTTCAACAATTATCAGGCGACCGCCTGTTCTAACCAGCCTTACCCGGGTATGGCGGATCTCTGCCCGGGTGGACCATATATTTCTCCGCAACTCGTGGGAACTATGAAGAAGAACTACTATAATAATATTTTGAAATCCCCGCAGGACATCCCCGCGGCCGATGTCGCAAGACATCATGAGGAGCAACTCCTAGACAGGGAGAGGCCCTCAATGGTAGACCACCCTCCACACCCAGCTCCAATCAATCGGAGAGTGCCGCAGGCACCGCAGGGTCATGTGCGTGGAGCACATGGCCAACCAGCATGGCAGGCCACTACGTCGGCAGAAGCGCGCGGAAGCTCGACCGGACCATCCCGGCCGATGCGACCGCCGCTGAAAGCCGACAGACAGGGGCATCAACAACCGCAGCGCCAGAAGAAAAAAGAATTCCTTCCTCCGCGCGGCCAACCGGGGGGGCTGGATGACCCGAACAGGCGCAATCTGTGTGGTTCGCGGGTCAAGTGGTACCTGAGGTACCTCCAGCAGGGGCACTCTCCGGAAGAGGCCCTAAGAAGGGCTACGGAGCCGAAGGCAGCGCCGGAGCAGGCCAGAACACCCGCTCCGAAACGCTCCAACAGCAGCCTTACGCCGCCGACTGGAACGCCAAAAAGGGCGTGCACCACGAAGGCGCCGCAGGAATCAACAACCGCTAGGGCTGCGCAAGCGGCTGTGGACCACCCCAGCACGTCCCAAGCGGCAGCTGCTGCAGCAGCAGTAGCATCTCCCCCACCAGCGTCCACCCAACCTCGCGCGTCGTACGCGACGATTGCGAAGAAGGTGAAGGTGGCTGTGTTGCCTGTGGATTATCCCCAGGTAATCCTCAGCCACAGGGAATTAGCCGCGCTGGAGGAGGCCATCCTCGACGAGATCGAAGTCGCAGGATGGGACACTGCGCTCTCCTACACTGGCATTCATTTCCGTGTAGGCCACCTAGTCGTCGATTGCACCGACGAGGGGTCAGCCGATTGGCTGATGAGCGCAGCGCCGAGGTTACACTCCTGGAAAGGTGTGCCACTTGATGCAAGGACAGGTGATGGCACCAGCTCTTTTTCCGCTTTGGGTCAATCCCCGTGAGCGGCCTAAAGAGGCCAAAGAAGAAGGCGGACGATGAAGCCACTGGCCCGACCCCCCCCTGTATAATGGTAAGAAAAGGCATTAACTACAATATTCTTTCAGAATTTCTGACCCGGGACTGCGTCCCAATCACAGTCCAGGCGGTAGGAACTGCCACCACAATAGTGGTAGCGTCGGCGTACTTCGCAGGAGATGAGCCCTGCCCACCCCCAGAAGTGTGTGGTCTGGTGGAGTATTGCAGGACGCATCGACTGCCTATCATCGTGGGATGCGACGCCAACGCGCACCACGTGGTGTGGGGAATTAAGGACATCAACCCCAGAGGTGAGTGCCTACTTGATTTTATATTCAAATATAATCTAGAGATAGGAAATGTCGGATCTTCACCGACATTCGTAAATAGGATCAGAGAAGAAGTATTGGACATTACCCTGGTAAGCCCGTCCCTCAAGCCACACATACGGGACTGGCATGTATCACCAGAGGAGTCCATGTCAGACCACAGAACAATCCTATTCAACCTTAGGGCGAATATGGATACTAGCACAGCTATTCGTAATCCTAGGAAAACGAACTGGGAACTCTACACGAGAAACCTATCTCTCGAGCTAACCAGGGACGTGACTGGTATACCCAAACACCCACTGGAGCTCGAGAGATATGTGAATAGTCTTAATAGTAGCATATTATTTGCCTTCGAAAGCAGCTGCCCCCTGGGTAGACAACGTAGGGAAACAGACGCCCCATGGTGGAACGATCGCCTCGAAAAGCTGCGCGTTACCACCCGTCAACTCTTCAATAGAGCGAAGAGGGATGACACCTGGGACCTCTACCGTCAGAGTCTTACCTCCTACAACAAGGAGTTAAGGAAAGCTAAACGGAAGAACTACAGAGACTTCTGTGAATCCATAGAAAGTGTGAATGAGGGCGCCCGACTGCACAAAGTGCTCCCAAAACGGGCGCCTGAGGCCTGAAGAGGAAAGATGAGTCCTTCACCTCCAATAACATGGAGAAATTGGAACTACTGTTCGAAACGCACTTCCCGGAGAGTACCCCCATTGTGGATGACTACGTCGAACTTGTCGTTCAACCCAGGCCACGTAACATAGATTGGGTAACTGCAAAATCTATAGTTACGACGGAGAGACTAAAATGGGCCCTTGGAACTTTCCAGCCCTACAAGTCACGAGGCCTGGATAGAATCTCACCTATCTTCCTACAGCAAGGACAGGATCAACTCCTATCAAGCCTGAGGAAAATAATGACAAGTAGCCTAGCACTGGGTCATATACCCAGTGACTGGAGCAAAGCTAGGGTGGTCTTCATTCCCAAGGCAGGGAAGAAAGACATCACCAACCCCAAGTCCTTCAGACCCATCAGCTTAACATCGTTTTTATTGAAAACGTTGGAAAAGCTGGTGGACAACAATATTAGAAGCACTCTGCTAAAACAGAGCCCGCTGCACCCAGCACAGCACGCATACAGAGCAGGTCGTTCCACAGACACAGCACTATATCAACTGCACAGAACGCTGAGGAAAGCAGTTGATACCAAGGAAGTGGCTATCTTCGCCTTCCTATAGAGGGTGCCTTCGACAATACGTCTCATGACGCTGTCCATGCATCTCTGCGTAGGAAGGGAGTAGGTGCGGTAATTAGCAGATGGATTCATTCACTGCTTAGAACCAGACAGGCCACAGCAACAGTGGGGGATAGCACTGTTACAGTCACAACCAAGAGAGGGTGTTCCCAAGGGGGCGTACTGTCTCCCTTGCTATGGAGCATTCTAGTCGATGAGCTACTGGATAGGCTCTCTAGCAAAGGTGTACAATGCCAAGGGTATGCCGATGATATAGTCATCATAGCCCTAGGCAAGTTTGAGGAGTCGCTCTGCGATATAATCCAACTAGGATTAAGGACGACATACGACTGGTGTAAGGAGGTTGGTCTCAACCTAAACCCTTCCAAAACAGTCGTAGTCCCCTTCACAAGAAGGTACAAATTGCAGAGGATGAAGCAAATAGTGCTAGCAGGAACTACCTTAATAACAAGCAGGGAGGTTAAGTACCTAGGAGTTACCCTTGATAGCAAATTGAACTTTGCATCACATGTAAAGAATACAATGGATAAGTGCTCTAGGGCACTATATACCTGTAGAAGTATAGCCGGAAAATCGTGGGGCACAGCGCCCCATATAATAAGATGGCTATATCTTATGATAGTTAGACCGATGATCACATATGGGGTCATCGCCTGGGGAGACAGAGCACAGCTCGCCACCGTGCAAAAGCAGCTACAAAGACTGCAAAGAATGGCCTGCGTCTGCATGACAGGTGCAATGCGCACCTGTCCGACAGCGGCCCTAGAAGTTTTAATGGAGCTAACTCCACTCAATCACACGATTGAACTCCAACGAAAGGCAACCCTTCTCAGAATATCATCCATAGGAGTGGGTAAGAATGGTATTAGCAGGGAAGATGCTGACAAATTAGAAAGAGAACTCTCCCTACTCATGCAACCGAGGGATGAAATGACTGCCGAGCTACTCTTCGAGCGTCACTTCGAAGTTCATCTTTGTAACAAAAAGAGCTGGACGAAGCTAGAGGACGTACATCCCATGGAAAATCACACAATCACGTGGTATACTGACGGATCCCTAACAAACCAAGGCACAGGCCTTGGGGTGGTAGGCCCTCGGATTAAGAACCACGAACCCTTAGGCAGATACACCAGCATCTTCCAAGCTGAGGTATGCGCCATCGGGAGATGTGTTGAATTCAATATTCTAAGAAACTATCAGAACAGGAGCATAGCCATACTCTCTGATAGCCAAGCAGCAATTAGCGCTCTAAGCAGCCCAAAAATCTCATCGAAGTTGGTTCGAGAAGTGCGAACCAAATTGAACCAACTGGGCAGGAAAAATAGGCTTGCCCTCAGATGGATACCAGGACACAGAGATATACCCGGGAACGAAGCAGCTGATGAACTGGCTAAGCTAGGAGCAGGAAAACCTCTGGTAGGCCCAGAACCGTTCTGTGGCATAGGAAGAAACACAATAAGAGAACATCTTAGGATAGAAGAGGACAACAGAAGGCAGTCAAGCTGGAGAAATACACCAGGTCTAAGACAGGCAAACTCACTCTTAGGAAACTATGATCGTAAAAGATTCAAGCAATTAATACCACTGGGGAAGAATTCACTTAGAATAGTCACCGGCCTTCTGACGGGGCACTGTAGACTAAGAAACCACCTAAGCAAGCGGGACATGCAGATTCTGTAAAATGGAGGCTGAAACCTCATCACACATACTAACAGACTGCACTGCCCTTGCCAGGAGAAGAAACAGGTACCTGGGTGGGTTTTTCCTTCAGACAAACGATATAGGTACTCTAGATCCGGCCAAGATCCTTGCATTCATGCAGGAGATAGGGTTGATGAGTGAGCTTTAGGCTTAGAAGGGGACACAATAGATCTCATAGGTCGCTGTGCAACGCTCCCCCATCACTAATAATAATAATAATAATAATTATCAATTTATTTAATTTTCACATAAATTGACAAATTGTATGTACATAATATGCACAATAAAGAATATACGATGTACAGTGTGAACAGCCATTTTAAACTCCGTGTACAACACCACCGTATATCGCTATGCGTATACAAATATACGGGAAAATATACACATAGTGTGAACACGATCTGTATATTTCCTATACGTATAGCGATATACGGTATATACACCTTTTTTTGATAAACATATTTATTTATTTTTTTAATAAAAGGAGCGAGTGAAAAGCTCATAGTGTAGTGAGTGTGAACGAAACGGCAGTAGAGTATGTTGTTTAACCCTTAACTGGTCCGTGGGGTTTAAAATATCCTATTGTAATGCAAAGAGGTAAAGTTTGTTTTTAAAGTTTTATTTTGAATTAAAGTAATGTTGAATTTGCAATTAATCGTTGTTTTTGATTTTGAAAAGATATTTTTTTGTTGAGGTTCTTAATTCTAAAATAAATTCCAATTTTAAAATAAAAAGTTTTTACACAAAAATCAATATCTAAATTTTCCGCAGTCATTATTAATTTTTCTTTTACATTACTAATTATATTAAAATGTTCTCCAACATAACTCAAGAATATGAGTTCTAGCTGTTTGAGCTTATTTATAAACAAATTTTTTTGTTGTTACTTAAGGGTTAAGAATATGAGAAAAAATCGTCCGCACACAACCTTCCGCGTCAACAAGCAAGCATGCACTGAAGCTAAGGGACAAACACGAGCGAGCTTCGGCTGCCGACGAGACTACCTTATACTTATTGTATCATGATATACACGCTCCACAGTGTGTTCGGGGCTTATATGCTAGCGTTATGAGATTTGAAATGGAAGCTTAAGTCTTGTGTTGGAGGGGAGGGATTGTTTACAAATGCAGGAATAGGTGCCATCGTCTGTTATTTTAGGGTGGTGTCTTTAAATAATGCTTAGCACCACAGATTGGGCGGGAACGCTATGGCAATAACATCAACTGCCGTGATTCGGTACTGAACGTTTGTTTGTATCTGATATGATATAGCTGATATCTGTTTTTTTTTTTGGAGTTCAGTTTGTGATGTGATGATTTAGTGATGTTGTGATTGTTCGTGACGGCGGGCATGGGTGAACCCATCCCTATGGTGAGAGTATTTGGCTGGCCGGCGCTGCCCACTGGGAAACACCTGTCACGTTTGGCCAGATCCAATACCGCTGTTTTACCCATTTTATGGGTACAGGGAGTAAAAAGCCTTGCAAGTAAATTTTTCAAAATGACAACGTTGTGACGTCACTGCTTACTGAGCGAGAGATTTGCTAAATATGTTTATCATAAAGAGCGCGCAAAATGTAGCATAAAAGTGCGATCACACGATGTGGCATTCTGCCATATTTAGGGCAGTCGGCAGCTACCATAGCGTGTGAGTACGGTTTGGCAGGATGCCACATAAATTTTGTCATTGAAAAACGTGCTCACACGATATGTCAAATCAAAGATTTCTGTGGTAGAAACGTGCCATATGAGTTAATATGTTAAAATATTTAACATACTTTCTTACCTTCACCATATGAAATTTTTGACGGTTGATTTCGATAACGATATTACATAAATGTGGCAAAATGACACATCGTGGGACCGCACCTTAATGTTTGTGTTTGACAATGTGTCCAGCGATCAGAAGCGTGGCAAAATTTAGCGAATTATTAAACGTTTGCTTGTTGTTGCGGATGTGGGTATTGCGTGCGAGTAAATACATGTGTACTTTTTACTTTCAGACGTTGATGTACTGAAACGGGCAGTACATTCAAGTGGCCCAAACGTCACCAAGCACGGGCTTGTTAAAGCGCGGACCCATGCAAAATGCAACCCACCTCCCGCCCAACCGACCGAGGGGCGCGCCGCATAACGTGCGGTAACGAAGATCGCGGAATAGATGAATAGGTTCAAACTAAATAAAAGCTCTACATAAATTAAACAATAGACAAAAGTAACTATAGATTACGCAGATAACCTAAAAGTGAAGTCCTGAGTAAGGAAATAGAGCTAGCACTACATATTAAATGATAAAGTTGTTATAATTAGAACATAGAATACGAAAAGGGTTATGGATAGCATAGTTAGCAATACAAGCTTGAAGAGAAAAAGGGAGAAAGTTTCTAGAATTTCTGATCGGAACTGCAAAACTAATTTGGTTGATTAACTCAGAAGAATCAATTTCCCCATTAATTAGTTTGTGTAAAAAAATTACACCAAGCATGGTTCTATGATCAGAAAGAGAAGAAAGATTTATTAGTAAAAGTCCACTACGATAAGAAGACAATCGAGTATTAGGATTCCAGTTAAGACCACGGAGTGCAAAGAGCAGAAATGGTTTTTGTATCGATTCTATTCTATCCTGATGAACCTTCTACTGGGGGCACCATATACATGCAAGACCCATATTCAAGAATAGGTCGAACAAAAGAAGTATAAAGAGTTTTAGTATTATAGGGATCGTTAAATTCTTTAGACCAGCGCTTAATGAAACACAGAACACCAAAGTCACGATTAGCGGTGGAAGAGATATGTTTGTCAAATTTCAGCCTGGAATCTAAAAGGATACCCAAATCATTTACTGACCCAATTCTAACAAGCGGCTTATCATTAATATAATTATTTAAAAAGGGCATTCGCCTGTAAAAGGACATTACGTTACACTTACTACAATTAAGATTTAATAAATTTACCCGACACCAGGCTTGAAAACTGTCAAGATCAGTTTGCAACCTTTGACCAGATAAGAAATCAGTAGATGACAGACAAACTTTAACATCATCGGCATACATCAGCACCCGAGAGTGAATTATGACAGAAGGAAGGTCATTTATGAACAGAGTAAATAATAACAAGATGACTTCCTTGTGATACTCCGGAAGTAACTTGAACAGACTTAGAGATTAAGCCTTTGAAATAAACCTTTTGGGTTCTACGAGTTAAGTAGTTAGAGATCCAAAGAATTAAGTTATTTGCAAATCCTAGAAGATGAAGTTTGTGAAGTAAAAGAGAATGATTAACAAATTCAAAAGCCTTACATATGTAGATAAACTCGCATGTGCACGTATAAACGCACTTAGTTACATAATTTCAATTTTATATACATACACTCATATGTATGTGAATGAATGGGCATACATGTTTTATGGGAACGAATAAGAATTCACGTGTGCATATGTAGTAGTAGTAGTTTATTTTATTTTCTTTTATTTTCCTTCGCTTTTTTCTTTGAAACAATGATTAGGTTAACTATACTGGGTGTGTACATTTAAAGTAAAGAATAATAAAAGGCATAAAGGTAAAAGTAAAATAAAATATTTAGGACTTGGCAGATGCCGTTAGCCTAGTGCAATTAGCATATGGGGCAAAATCTGATTGTGAGAGAAACTATCTATATTCATTTAAAATTTGGCGTCGGTATTGGTGGCACTCCATAAGAAAGTCAGCCAGTGATCTAGCCGGTCAGCACACTCCTGTGCGTCCAAACATGCGATGTTCCAGTGTTGCACTATAATTTCCCGGAGTATTTGGCATCGCCCCATAAAATGAAATATGTCTTCCCGTTCCTGGGTGTTGCAAAGGGAGCAAATGCTTGAACCTGTCCTGTAGGGCAGGAAATTAAGTTTTAGAACTTCAGTTCTTGCCTTGCATATGACTGACATTGTTTGCGTGTTATATTCGTCGCTGAAGTAGTTTTGTTTCCGTAGCTCATAATTTAGCTGCCTGTAAACTATTCTGCTATTGCTGTTTCGTGCCTGTGCCTGAAAATTGACCATGATACTTGCATCCAGCTTCTGCAGTAGTAATGTGTGACTCTGGCTCCACGTGCTGGGCTCCAAAAGTTCAATGTTGACATTAAACTGAGCTTCCAAAGATTCCCACTTAGCAAAGAACTGCGATCTTTCATGTTGTAGGTGTTCCAAAATGATTTTAGGAAGACGATCCCGTGGCATTTGCATAACTTTCATAATGTAATGTAGATGCAGGCTCAGTGTGACGGGGTACATAGAGGATAAACCAGTTTCCAGGTGGATTGCATAGTCTGGTATGTACGAAGGAAGACGGAAAACTTTTTTGATGAAGTAGCGGAGTATTTGGTTTACTTCATTCATCTCCATATACCCCCATACCTGTGCAGCATAGCACATGATTGCCCTCGCTGTCGCCATAAACACTTTATATTAAAGGCTGTGTTTGATTTGTCCCTTGCTCAATATCTGTTTCCAAGTGCTATTTAGCGCTGCCTTCGAGTCCTTTAGCTTTTGCTCCGCATGTTTTTTGATGGACATGTTTGACGTCAATATCACCCCAAGGTATTTGAAATCCTTAACCACGTCCAAATGCGTGCCATTTAAGCTCCAACAATCTTCCCTGGTTTTGCGTCCTCGGGTGTCTTTAATTATCATTACCTTCGAGTTGTTGCAGTTTATTTGAAGGCTCCAGGTTAGGCAGTAATCTTGTAAGCCGTCGATCATTTCTTGCAGAGCGTCAGCACTATCCGCTAGTAGAACCATGTCGTCCACGTACATTAATACTTTGATGCGTACTGTGCCAAGCTGTGCTCCTCCTGGTAAAGTGGCCACGATGTCGTCGAAATACAGTGCAAATAATAATGCGCTAAGGAGGCAGCCTTGTTTTAACCATGGGGATTGCTCGTTACCATCCCAGACTACAACACTGTTCCGGTCTTACATACTGCTTATGATTTTGATAGTTTTCCAAGATTGCTTAGTTTGAGAAAAAGGCTTTATCTGTCTATTGTGTCGAAAGCTGCTTTGAAGTCTACGAAAAATACATACATCTTTTTTTCTGAAGAAGGTATTCGTTAGCTATCGATGTCAAAACAAAAATACTGTGAACAGTTGATTATCCCTTTCTCAATACAGTCTGGTATTCGCTGAGAATATTGTACCTGTCCATCCAGCAAGTTAGTCGTGTCAGCAAGATAGACGTAAATAGTTTCATATTCACATTAAGGAAGGAAATACCTCTGCAATTCGCTGCATCTCGCACATCTCCCTTTTTGAATATTGGATAGAGTAACGCTTTCCGAAAGCTATCCGGTGCTTCACCAATCTCAAAAATTGTGTTAAAAGCCGCAGTGAGATGTTTCACGAAGCCTGGGGAGATTTTTATAATTTTGGGATTTGGGGGGTTTTGGGTTTTGGGGGAAGTATCGCCGCTTTTAGCTCAGAAGTTGAAATCAGCATGTCTAATTCAAGGACTCGTTGGTAGGGCAACGCAAAGCTATGCTTTGTGGGTGGGTTTTCAATAAAAAGCAGACTTTCTGGATCAATTTGGAGTCAGTTACTGCTCCTGGGCCCATTTAAGCGTCTCACAAGAGACCAAAAGGATTTTGTATCGCGTACCTCGTTTACTTCTAGTTCCAGGCTTTTATAATACTCCTGTTCCTTGCGTCTGCAGAGATTCTTTTATGATACTTTTGCAGAATGGTAGTTTCCCTTGTTCGTTTCTGTAGCATATCTTTGAACGCTTTTTAGCAATTGCATGGTTTGTTTTCTAGCTGCGAGACAGTCATTGTCAAACCAAAAACAGTTTAACAACAAGATATCCAACGAGGAACAAAAAAATTGCACAAGGGAACGCTTGTTTTTTGTGAAACCGCTCTCTGGGCTCGAAATGGTCGTGCGATCGGCCGCTCTACTTTGAGAGCGTAAAATGCTAAAAATATAATGCGCTCTCGGCCTCACCACGTACTGATAAAAATCTGCACACAATTCAAACCCCAAATGCAATGCCAGATTAGCGCGCGTATGTATATCTACGCACTCGATCTCTTTCATAGTTGCTTTGTCTCACTCTACGATTCGGTGACATCTTGAAAGCAGCCAGCGAGATTCACAATTCAATTTCAGTTTGAGTCCAAGTTCCATGTTCTTTTGGTGTCTGCACTGACATAATTGTTCCTTGGATTTATTAAATTCATACTAATACTATTGTCATGCCGCCCGATTAATTGTATGGTTTTTTTGACGTGGACTATGTTTTGCTTTGATAAGACTAGGGAATTATGCGCATTGTATATTATACTACATGTGAAATTATTGTTCTTTATATAATGATACTTGTACAGGGTATTCTATAGTTCACAATGCAATATGTGCGCGTTCAGAAAATATAATCTTCCTTGGCACTGTAGGAAAAATTAAAGTTTTTCTGGCATGAGACAAATTTTTATACCGAGTATCACTAATTTGTTTTTTAAGTTGTGGATTTTAATTTTAAAAAAGGATGGTGTCACGGCCATTTTCTGTTCAAAATTCCAAAAACAAGAATTCGAACGTTAACAGAAAATATTTAGTGATCTTTCATTTAAAAATTATGACACAAAATGTGTCCATTTATCCTATAGTGCAGTGCAAGCCACAACAAAAACAAATGTTACCCGGACCATACACGCGCCAATTCAGTTGCCCAACTTGAGTGAGTTTTTCGGGTTGCGGCAACCGATTGCAATGTAATTGGAACGGTTGATACAATGTTGGGCCAACTGAATTCTGTATCAAAACCTTTTGATACGAGCAGCGAGTTGCCCCAACTGGTTGTGTTGTAGTTGAACAACGCACAACTCGATTGATACAATTCGTGGGCGTTTCCCTTTGGTTTTGTACTTTCTTGCTACTGTTTTCGCTGATCGCCTGGTTCAAATGCTGTTCGTTGTATGCAAAACACTTGCAGAGCTCTGCTTCAGGTTCGGGGGTGGGTTTGCTATAGTTGGGCTATAGTTGTGCATAGTTGTGTACATCTTTGTGGGCGTCTCCCTTTTCGTTTTAATTTTTCTCGCTACTGTTTTTTTTGTTCGCCTGGTACTTGTCTGTTGCTTTGTGCGAAACATTTGAAGATCTTTTGCTGCCGTTGAAAAGCGGCATTGTTTAGCAGAAAATAATAGCATTATTGGATATTCAGATTTTCTTTTTGTTGTTATTATTAACAAAATTCAAAATTTTAAAATATTTTTCTGAAATTTCGGTTTTTTGTTTAATTTATATATTTAAATAAACCAGTTAGTAATAATTACTTTATCAATTATTTATAAATTCGGCACTTGCCGACGCCATTGCTACGAAGTTGGCTGATCTGATTGCGGCGTGCGAGGCAAAGACCCAATTTGAGTGACAACTGGTTGCCGCAACCGATTGTGCTAAAATCGGCCCGTGTATGGTTGGCATTAGAAATCGAGAGCGAGAGCGCGCCAAGCACTGCAGATCGAAAAGCCACCTAAGCAACCGATAGCTAGAGCGCGTTGAGCGAAAAGCCACCTGAAAAGCCACACCAAAAATTTTGTTGTTCATTCATTGTATGGGCGTTGGATATCTTGTTGTTAAATTGTCTTTGGTCAAACCATGGCTGTATATACGTCGTCTTGGTGGACGTCTACTCTCGTCTACTCTCTTATCTTTTGCTGCCCGTACACGGTGTGAGTAATTCGATGTCACGTTCATGTTAACGGTTTGTACTTGGTTGTTGCCAATTCGGGCGGTTAGATCTTCAATCACTATTACGTTATCCGACTGAAATTGTTACAAGGTGTCATCCATATTTTCATAGTCTACGATCCAATGGTTGCAATTAAGATAAGTAGGGACAATAAATAGGCGCTCCTTTTCTTAGCGAATTTCTATAGCGACCATGCCCTGCAGGTTCACAAAAGACCAGTTTAGTGACTTCCTTAAATCCTTGCGTACTCCAAAAAGCATACCCCCGCAGGCTCTTCCTCTGTTGTGTGTTCTAGTGGCTGCTTCCCAAAGAAGATAAAATTGGTTAAAGAATGTTTCGAGCCTCTCAAAACTACTTTCCACGAAGGTTTCAAATAATACAAATATGTCACGCGAGTTAATAAATTTAAAGAAATAAGAATACAAAACTTTGTCTGCTAGCCCTGCTACATTATAAGATAGAAGCTTAAAATTAAGACTGTTAATTTCTATATTACGGTTGGCATTTCGATTTAGTTTTTTGGCGGTTGCTTTTTGTATCCTTAGCTCGTTCTAGAAGTTTTGCGTATGACAAGTTTTCCCAAACGAGGGCGGTACCAAACGTGGTTTGAATAACCTGTTCCGCTGACTGTCCTTTAGATTGCAAGACTCTGTTGACGTTGTAATGCATCCATTTTCCGCTTATATTTACCGCATCATTCTTCACAAAAACTTTGATATCTTTTTTGACATCAGCAAGCTCTTTTTTTAGCTGCAGCAAAACTGATTTGTGTTCCTTTTTTTCAAAACTTAGGTCTCGCTC
This sequence comes from Hirtodrosophila histrioides, assembly GCA_037075165.1. Classification (NCBI taxonomy): domain Eukaryota; kingdom Metazoa; phylum Arthropoda; class Insecta; order Diptera; family Drosophilidae; genus Hirtodrosophila; species Hirtodrosophila histrioides. The sequence goes on from JBAMCL010000228.1 coordinate 193,817, forward strand.
TATGTAGATTGACAAACCAGCCAATTCTATACCAATTCTATATCGCGCTTATTTGCTTTATCTTTTTGCAAGCCTTTCAGGATTATATTTCTGCTATTATTTTGGTCTATTAGACGGCTTAGCTCTTTTCTGTCGAGCTCTCTATCATAGCTGAGTTGTTCAATTTCCAGTTTAGTGCATATGTATGTACATACATAGCTGAAGTTTCTATTCACAGCATTTTTGTGTAAATACGAACACGCACAATGTGTGCGTATATACATACATATGTGCATACTTGTTGCATTAGAGATTATTGTGTATGTACCCAGCCAGCATTTTAAGAAATTTATGATCACATTCGAGTCTTTTTCGACTCCCCTAACTAATTAAAATAGTCATAAGTGCGCTCGTTTTCCGATCCGAAATGACTCTTTCATCGGGAGAAAATGGTACTTTAGCCGCGACTCCTCTTTTAGAGTTGCTTATGAGTGTTCTGAACGAGTCGCTTGCGACTCTTCAGAATGAGTCACTCTTGACTCTTTTGAACAAGTCACTTTTGACTCGGCCCCCAGACTAATTTTAGAGTCGTTTTTAACAATTTTATCGTGAACCAAACATAAGTTGTCGGGCTCTTGCAAAGAGAAGAAGACACCTTTGACATTAACATTCACAATTTTGTCATTTTGTATTTTCCCAAAACGTATGGGTAATTCGTGTTTCTCTTTCCAAATGATAGCTGCTTTCAACATACCTTTTATAAATTTGCACGGCAGCGCTTTTCCCCTTCCTAACATTCCGTTTTATTTTTTTGCAAATAATTCTCAAATTTAAAGGCGCTTATTCCATCTAAAGATCCAAAAAGCTTGGCATCTTCATGAATATGCAATAAAGAATGAAAATTGTAAATGACAAAGCGCAAATCATATAATGTTGGAGTTTTGAACACAAAGGATTTCAATAAATTTTCAGCACTTAAGTTGTTAACTTTGCAGTCATCTTTATCTAAAAGAATCCTCAAAGCCAGAGATAGTTTTAAAAAGTGCGCATATATATTCGGGCTGCCTGTCCGTATGAACGCAATTTTTTTCCACACCCTTGAAGCTAGAGCAACCAAACTTGGTATACATGTTGGTGTATATCGTCAATTTATAAAGTGTCAAGAAATTAGGTAACTTCCAATCATTTATAACCAAAAAATCAGTTATACCGCTTTTCAGCCCGTAGTGAACATATGTACCTTCCCCAGTTTTTCTTTGAACTGCGGTGCAAGGTGTCTTTAAAATGGTTCTAGCATCTTTTGCTACTCCAATATTGCATTTTCGCAACAATAACAAAAGTGCATTAACTGCAACAAAGCTTATTCCAATTTGAGTAACCCATTTGGCCAAACCTTCGCATAAATTATATTCGTTCTCATCACTTGCACTATCAGACCAATAGCTTCCACGTCTTTCACTAAAATTTTCATTAAAAACAAAATTACCGTCCACATGTTCACTAAGTGTAAAATTTTTTTGCAAACAATTTTTTGGCATCCTTTTTATTTCAATCTTCTAAGCTGTTTAGCTGACATAATCTTTATTTATTATTTCAATCTAAAATCTATTAAATAATATGTTAATTTATATTTTATTTTCAATGCAACAAGCTGACCATTACTTCACTTTCAACTAATATAATTGAAGCGAAATGCAGAATTTGAATTAACTCTGACCAAAAAGCACCGTTAGAAAAAGAAAAAAGACATAACAAGCGGTAAAGCGAGCGAATTCGAGTTCATAGGTAGACCAAAAACAATCATTTTTGAATCAACCGCGTGATAAATTTTCGATTGTTTTACGTTTAGTTAGTGTAATTTCAATGAATCTTATTTGGAACATATGAGCGAGTCATTTTCGAGTCTTCTTTTGATCACCAATCTCGTTTTATTCAGTATGTATGTACATATGTATGTACAGACTCAATGTATGTATGCACACATGCGAGCGCAGATCATCACATACATATGAATCGATGCGCTCGACTCGGCGGTCGCTAAGCATCTGCGACAGAGCCACGAACTTGGTGGACCTGCCGCTTCGGATCGTGAGAGCGAGAGCAGCGCTGCGATAGGTATCCCCGAACAAATACGAAGCTTAGGGGACCTGCCGCGTTGAAAATTTTTAGTAAATATTGTTCCAAAGATATGGCATATCTATAAGTGATTTCCTCAGTGCTGTAAGTTAACATACATACGTAAATACATAAGTATAATAAAATTTCTGGCATGTTTTGAACTATGGTCCGTCCCAATGTCATATAAAAATATACTTATTTTTTAAAATATGATTTGTATTTCTATTTGGCAAAACACTTTATAAATTGATATACACGAACATGTGTACCAAATTTGGTTGCTCTAGCTCAAAGATAAAGGCAAAAAAATTGCGTTCATACGGACATTTCGCAAACGCAATATACTATTTTTCCCTTCGGGAACATAGTATAAAAAATAAAAATCTAGGAATTACCACCAACTCGCTGTTGAGGGCGTTGCACTAAGACTTACTCTACAGTGTGTGTTTGGCCCAATTACTATTGGTTTATGTTGATATTACAGCAGGAACAAGTGTTCGTTGTTTTAACTTTGATATTTAATTGGCACTTAGGCAGCACTTCTACTTTGAATTTAACAAGCGCGCACTTCTGATCTCGCCAACAGTCTGGTTAGGTTAGGTTAGGTAGAACCGGTTGACCACCACATGGTGGTCACACATAGACCGTGTAGGTCCTTAGTGTCGCCGGATACTGAAGGTCATTAGGAGGTTTGTTTATCCTGTAGGATTCGTGTGCGCTTGGCAAACGCCGGCAGCGCATTGGGAGTGTGTCCGGCCGCTTCTTCTAGTGATGCGAGCCAGTGTTTGTTGAAGTATCGATGTCTTAGTGTTGCGAGTGCTGGGCAGCTGCATATAAGATGTTCCAAGGTTTCCACAACTCCTGGCTCCTTACATTTCCGGCAGCCGTCTTCTGTTAATATCCTCAGCTTTTTAGCATGAGCTGCTGCTAGGCAATGTCCAGTTAATACTCCTATCATTAATCTGCAATCTTTCCTTGGAAGATGTAGCAGGAAGTTAGTGAGTTTCTGATTTCGCTTCTTGCACATAATTTTAGCGATTCTGCAGCTGGTAGTGTTTCGCCACCTTTCACCAGCTTTAGCCCAAGCGGATTCATCCAGTTCGCTATATAGCGACTGCAATGAAATTTGTATATTTCCTTCGATCTCAAGAGGTAGCCCGACTCCTTCTTTTGCCAGGCAATCCGCCATTTCGTTGCCATCAATGCCCCGGTGGCTGGGAACCCAATAGATATGCACTGTTCTAGCAGTGCTTAGATTATCCAAGGCCTCCCTGGTTGCTGGTACATTTTTGGAACAAATGGAGGACGCCCGCAATGATTTTATAGCAGCTTGGCTGTCTACGAATATGTTTATTCGCTCGTTCATAGTTGTTGTGGATAGAGCTACTTCTGCTGCTTTCCTTATTGCGAAGACTTCCGCCTGGAATATGCTGCAGTAGTCGGGCAACTTGTATGGCAACCTTATTTCTGGTTCTGCACAGTACACTGCCGCACCTACTCCTGCATCCATTTGTGAACCATCCGTGAAGATCTTAATGGCGTGTTGGTCCAGTCCAGTACACCAATCTTCTGGGCCCATTGACGTTTGCGTTTCTTTGAAGTTAGCTCGAGGAGTCATGTAGTCCGTGCTACTTTGCATCTCCCTCCCAACCGAGCTGTGTCCAAAACTTTGAAGTGCCATGTTACCCGTTGCACATAGACGTTGGGCGGTCTTCTGTGCAAGCATATGCGCGTGTATGTCCAGGGGGTTGACACACAGTAGTGTTTCGAGTGCCTTGGTTGGAGTGGACCTCAGCGCCCCGTGATACAGACAAGTGCCTGTCGCTGGGTCCTTTCCGTTAGTTTCAGGTATGTGGTCTTTTTCGTGGCTTGCCACCATACCAGGACGCCGTATAGTAGTATCGGTCGCACTACTGAGATGTAGATCCAATGCATCAGTCGTGGTGACAGGCGCCAAGTACTACTTAGCATTTTCTGCGATGCGTAAAGCGCGACTGTTGCTTTTTTCACCCTTTCCTCAACATTGAGTCTCTATGTCAGTTTGCTGTCCAGGACTACTCCGAGATATTTTACATTTGTTTTTGGCGTGAGCGGTATTCCGTTCAACCTTGGCGGGTTCCACCGCGGTACCTTGTATCTCTTAGTAAAGAGAATGAGGTCCGTCTTATCCGCGTTGATGCTAACTCCGGCTTCGGTGGCCCATCTTAGTATTTCCTGTAACGTGTGTTCCATGACTGAGCTGAGGGTCGATGGACATTTTCCCGTGATAATAATGCTTATGTCATCCGCATAGACAGTTATCTTTGGGGCTTTCCTGTAACATTTTTTGAGTAGTTTCTCCACCACTAGATTCCATAACAGGGGAGACAAGACTCCGCCTTGTGGCGTGCCTCCATGAGCCTCCTTCGTTATGGTGGTGGTTCCCCATTCGGCTTTGACTCTTCTGCAGCTCAACAGGGTCCGTATCCACGAGTGTATTGCCGAGTGGGATGCTGTGGCTGTCAGGCCTCGCATTATCGCTTCAGTTGATACGTTGTTGAATGCACCGGAGATGTCTAAAAATGCTCCCAGTGCATATTCTTGATAGTGGAGGGGTTTTTCTATATACGCTACCAGGGAGTGTAGCGCTGTCTCCACCGATTTCCCTTTACTGTAGGCGTGTTGGTTGGGCTCCAGGGATGAGCTTGCGCCCTCCCTAATGTGGAGCTCAATTACTTTTTCCAATGTTTTCAGCATGAATGAGGTTAGGCTTATGGGTCTGTAGTCCTTCGGCTGCACGTGACTGACCTTGCCTGCTTTGGGCAGGAACACGACCCGTGCAGTTCTCCAGGCCACAGGCACATAGCCGCGTTGCAGACATGCCTCAAACAGTGGATGCAGCCATGGGATGATCCAATGCTTGGTCATCTGCAGCATCGCTGGAAAAATTCCGTCCAGTCCAGGGGATTTGTAGCTCGAGAACGAGTCTATTGCCCACTGGATTTTTTTCGGTGTGATTATGTCTGCGGGTAGGTCCGAGCTTATTGTTCGGATAGTTTGAGGTGTGTCAGGCTCTGTGACTTCTGTACACCCAGGGAAATGCGCATCGATGAGAGCGTATATTGCTTCCCTGCTGTTTTCCGCGCATCGTCCATCATCTGTTTTTAGCTGACTCTGTATGGTTGGCTGTCTAGAAAGCAGCTTCCGGAGTCTCGCCGTTTCTGTGACCTTCTCTATGCTAGAGCAGAAGGTTCTCCATGTGTTTCTCTTTGCCTTCCGAACTCCTTTTTTGAAGTTACGTAGCAGTATTTTGTACTCATCCCAGATAATCTCCTCTTCGGCTTGTTTTGCAAGCTTGAAGAGATCCTGTACATCTTCCCTTTATGCTTTAAGCTCTGGAGTCCACCAGGGTGGACTGGTCTTCCTTTTGCTTTTTGATGGCTTGCACGAAGTGTTGTACGCAGTAATGAGGTGATGTGTGAGTCTTCAGGGACCTCTCTATATCATCTTCTGATGAGATTGTAGGTGGTGTGGGTATCTTCCTTCCCAACGTTGTTACAAACTTGTCCCAGTTTGTGTTCCGGGGGTTTCTGTATACATTTTGGGGAGGATGTACTATTCCCGGCTGCAAGCGTAAGATCTAGGATATTGGAAGACGTGGGTCCCACATATGTAGGTTCACACTCAACATTTGCTATCCTAAGGCTAGATTGAAGTATAAAATTAAGAAGAGACTCACCTCTATCGTTGATGTCCGGACTGCCCCACACAGTATTGTGTGCGTTGGCGTCCGTTCCGACAATTAGGGGCTGCCTCCGCAGGCCTGCCTCCGCGGTCAGTCTCCTGAGTTCATCGGGTGGCGCCTCCCTGTCGTGCGCCATGTAACATGCGTGTAACATGCAACGTGCGCCATGTAACGCTATAAGCGTGGGCTCATCCTTGTTACCCTCTAGCGCCACGACTGTGAGATCATCAGTACTGTAATTAGACATAAGGTAAGAGTAGATCCTTACTAGGATAGCTGTTCTGTTCCTACTTACTGTTGTCGCCGCCTGGAATATGCTGCAGTAGTCGGGCAACTTGTATGGCAACCTTATTTCTGGTTCTGCACAGTACACTGCCGCACCTACTCCTGCATCCATTTGTGAACCATCCGTGAAGATCTTAATGGCGTGTTGGTCCAGTCCAGTACACCAATCTTCTGGGCCCATTGACGTTTGCGTTTCTTTGAAGTTAGCTCGAGGAGTCATGTAGTCCGTGCTACTTTGCATCTCCCTCCCAACCGAGCTGTGTCCAAAACTTTGAAGTGCCATGTTACCCGTTGCACATAGACGTTGGGCGGTCTTCTGTGCAAGCATATGCGCGTGTATGTCCAGGGGGTTGACACACAGTAGTGTTTCGAGTGCCTTGGTTGGAGTGGACCTCAGCGCCCCGTGATACAGACAAGTGCCTGTCGCTGGGTCCTTTCCGTTAGTTTCAGGTATGTGGTCTTTTTCGTGGCTTGCCACCATACCAGGACGCCGTATAGTAGTATCGGTCGCACTACTGAGATGTAGATCCAATGCATCAGTCGTGGTGACAGGCGCCAAGTACTACTTAGCATTTTCTGCGATGAGTAAAGCGCGACTGTTGCTTTTTTCACCCTTTCCTCAACATTGAGTCTCTATGTCAGTTTGCTGTCCAGGACTACTCCGAGATATTTTACATTTGTTTTTGGCGTGAGCGGTATTCCGTTCAACCTTGGCGGGTTCCACCGCGGTATCTTGTATCTCTTAGTAAAGAGAATGAGGTCCGTCTTATCCGCGTTGATGCTAACTCCGGCTTCGGTGGCCCATCTTAGTATTTCCTGTAACGTGTGTTCCATGACTGAGCTGAGGGTCGATGGACATTTTCCCGTGATAATAATGCTTATGTCATCCGCATAGACAGTTATCTTTGGGGCTTTCCTGTAACATTTTTTGAGTAGTTTCTCCACCACTAGATTCCATAACAGGGGAGACAAGACTCCGCCTTGTGGCGTGCCTCCATGAGCCTCCTTCGTTATGGTGGTGGTTCCCCATTCGGCTTTGACTCTTCTGCAGCTCAACAGGGTCCGTATCCACGAGTGTATTGCCGAGTGGGATGCTGTGGCTGTCAGGCCTCGCATTATCGCTTCAGTTGATACGTTGTTGAATGCACCGGAGATGTCTAAAAATGCTCCCAGTGCATATTCTTGATAGTGGAGGGGTTTTTCTATATACGCTACCAGGGAGTGTAGCGCTGTCTCCACCGATTTCCCTTTGCTGTAGGCGTGTTGGTTGGGCTCCAGGGATGAGCTTGCGCCCTCCCTAATGTGGAGCTCAATTACTTTTTCCAATGTTTTCAGCATGAATGAGGTTAGGCTTATGGGTCTGTAGTCCTTCGGCTGCACGTGACTGACCTTGCCTGCTTTGGGCAGGAACACGACCCGTGCAGTTCTCCAGGCCACAGGCACATAGCCGCGTTGCAGACATGCCTCAAACAGTGGATGCAGCCATGGGATGATCCAATGCTTGGTCATCTGCAGCATCGCTGGAAAAATTCCGTCCAGTCCAGGGGATTTGTAGCTCGAGAACGAGTCTATTGCCCACTGGATTTTTTTCGGTGTGATTATGTCTGCGGGTAGGTCCGAGCTTATTGTTCGGATAGTTTGAGGTGTGTCAGGCTCTGTGACTTCTGTACACCCAGGGAAATGCGCATCGATGAGAGCGTATATTGCTTCCCTGCTGTTTTCCGCGCATCGTCCATCATCTGTTTTTAGCTGACTCTGTATGGTTGGCTGTCTAGAAAGCAGCTTCCGGAGTCTCGCCGTTTCTGTGACCTTCTCTATGCTAGAGCAGAAGGTTCTCCATGTGTTTCTCTTTGCCTTCCGAACTCCTTTTTTGAAGTTACGTAGCAGTATTTTGTACTCATCCCAGATAATCTCCTCTTCGGCTTGTTTTGCAAGCTTGAAGAGATCCTGTACATCTTCCCTTTATGCTTTAAGCTCTGGAGTCCACCAGGGTGGACTGGTCTTCCTTTTGCTTTTTGATGGCTTGCACGAAGTGTTGTACGCAGTAATGAGGTGATGTGTGAGTCTTCAGGGACCTCTCTATATCATCTTCTGATGAGATTGTAGGTGGTGTGGGTATCTTCCTTCCCAACGTTGTTACAAACTTGTCCCAGTTTGTGTTCCGGGGGTTTCTGTATACATTTTGGGGAGGATGTACTATTCCCGGCTGCAAGCGTAAGATCTAGGATATTGGAAGACGTGGGTCCCACATATGTAGGTTCACACTCAACATTTGCTATCCTAAGGCTAGATTGAAGTATAAAATTAAGAAGAGACTCACCTCTATCGTTGATGTCCGGACTGCCCCACACAGTATTGTGTGCGTTGGCGTCCGTTCCGACAATTAGGGGCTGCCTCCGCAGGCCTGCCTCCGCGGTCAGTCTCCTGAGTTCATCGGGTGGCGCCTCCCTGTCGTGCGCCATGTAACATGCGTGTAACATGCAACGTGCGCCATGTAACGCTATAAGCGTGGGCTCATCCTTGTTACCCTCTAGCGCCACGACTGTGAGATCATCAGTACTGTAATTAGACATAAGGTAAGAGTAGATCCTTACTAGGATAGCTGTTCTGTTCCTACTTACTGTTGTCGGGTGGAACGCGTTGAAGTTAGCGAACTTTAGCCCAGCCACCTTGTTGTCCGCTGCCAACCTAGGTTCCTGGACTAAAGCAACATCGGCGGACCCCTGCTCCAGGGCTATAAGGAGCTCCGCCGACGCTAGCTTACTCTTATGTAGGTTGAGCTGGAGGACCTTCAGCTGCATGGCTGCTAGATTCCTCCGCTCGCGGTGGCTCGACTACCAACGTCGTGTCGCCATCCTCGTCGTCCTCTATTTTCCGGTCCTCGGGCGTGGCTTCTGTGGCCACTTCCACGATTTCCAGGCTGTGGGTAGCTTCCACCATAGACACAAGGCCCAGGTCCTGCTCCACCTCACCAGCCATCAGCGTATTGTCGTTGTTGTCTTGGGGGTGGCGTTTCTTGAGACGCAGGTATACGCTACCCACGCCCCACGCCATCTTCCCGTACCTGGGATAAAACAGATCCTCGGCTTCCTTGCTAATTTGCAGGATCATGTGCTGTCCCTTTTTAGCGGTGGGCACGTCAGGATTCTGCCATTTGAGTAATTTGAGAGCCTGCTCTTTAGGCACGACCCTCGGTAGGAGCACTTTTGCCTTTGGTACGGACGGAATACTGGTTCTGTCCACTACCTCCAGCTTGGCGCCCTTCCACGGGGCGGCCATTGAGGCGACTGTTTGAGAGACCAACTCCAAGGAGGGGTCGTCACTGCACCTGAGAGTTTTGACTCCATTGAGCCAACCTGCACCATCGAATGTGGTGGGTGCGGCATCCGGAGTCTCCATCGTCTTCATCATCATTAACTTCGTGGATCCGGAGACAGGAGCCCACACGCAAAATATTGAGCGAAAGTGGCGCGACATGAAGGATGAGCTGCCAAAGTATGGACGAAGAAAACACCATTTTGCTTTCCTTTTGCCAACTTTTGACTTGTCAATCTCGAGTCCCCCCTACTTTGCCTAATTGACGCCCATTGCAAAGGTTAGCCAATTTGAAATAGTTAGAAAATTTGCATATTTTAATATTTTTGGATATTTACAGCGATCTTCACCAGGAGCAGCAGCAGCAGCAGCAGCAGCCAATGCAGCGCATGCTGGTGGATCACCAGAAGCCGCCACAGCAGTGCATACTGCCAGAGCAGCAGCACCCATAGCAGACGCAGTTTCTGCAAGAGCCGCAGAACGGCTAGTCGCCCATTGCATAGGTAAGCCAATTTGAAATAGTTAGAAAATTTGCATATTTTAATATTTTTGGATATTTACAGCGATCTTCACCAGGAGCAGCAGCAGCAGCAGCAGCAGCCAATGCAGCGCATGCTGGTGGATCACCAGAAGCCGCCACAGCAGTGCATACTGCCAGAGCAGCAGCACCCATAGCAGACGCAGTTTCTGCAAGAGCCGCAGAACGGCTAGTCGCCCATTGCATAGGTAAGCCAATTTGAAATAGTTAGAAAATTTGCATATTTTAATATTTTTGGATATTTACAGCGATCTTCACCAGGAGCAGCAGCAGCAGCAGCAGCAGCCAATGCAGCGCATGCTGGTGGATCACCAGAAGCCGCCACAGCAGTGCATACTGCCAGAGCAGCAGCACCCATAGCAGACGCAGTTTCTGCAAGAGCCGCAGAACGGCTAGTCGCCCATTGCATAGGTAAGCCAATTTGAAATAGTTAGAAAATTTGCATATTTTAATATTTTTGGATATTTACAGCGATCTTCACCAGGAGCAGCAGCAGCAGCCAATGCAGCGCATGCTGGTGGATCACCAGAAGCCGCCACAGCAGTGCATACTGCCAGAGCAGCAGCACCCATAGCAGACGCAGTTTCTGCAAGAGCCGCAGAACGGCTTGTCGCCCATTGCTTTATGAATTCTTCTTTATTAATTTATTAGTTAAGCTATGAAGAGCCAAAGTTGTTTTATTTTCTAAACATTTTTTCAAATAAAAAAATCATTCCATAAATGGAATGTGTTTTTGTGCTATTTATATTATAATAGCTGTACATATGTACATACAAAGCAACAACCAGACCTTAGTTGTAAATAAAATACAAATAAATACAATATATTTTTAATTTTATTGATAGTTTTTTACTAAATAACAGTCTCCCAAAACTAGTAAATCCAGAATTCTGGTGATTTCTCATCTACAAATTGGGTATAGTAATGCACAGCCTCCCACTGAGACGGTTCCGGGCACAGATTACCCAGTGCAGCTAGCTTCAATTTGTGCAGTTTCTTCGTTGTGCATTTTCGACGATTGAGCAGCATGTAAAACCCCCGATATCTGGAGCGGTTCGGTACTTTCAAACTCTATAAAGCAATCGTTTGAAGATCATTAACATGGTTAACACACAAAATATTTTATTTGATGTTATAACTTACAAGTGAAGCAATAAAGGTAATGGTGTGAGCTTGGCCACAAAAATGTGGTCGAATATGGCCTCCTTCAATTAATTTATTCACCGTGTATCGCCCAGTCGTAGATTACCCATCTTAGCCTGCAACAAAAATAATGAAGTCGACAATAATATGAAGATAACTGACCTACGACAACAATGCGCGTTGGGGGTTGATCGTCAAAATATTGGCATGCATACATATACATACGTACATACATATACATACATATAGGCAACGACAACAAGAGAGTATGATACATACATACATACATACATACATAAAGATCAGAAACATATGCCATCACTTTTTCTCTCAGAGACTCTACAATATTTATTAAAGGAAGACGAATACATTTCGCACAACAAAATTTAACATACCAACATGCATATACAATATACAACTACAAGTTTTACAACAAGAAAACAATTGGTATCTGTTTCGGCCATTCAGGGAAAGACAAAAATGCACAACAACAAGAACAACACGCACCACAATTGAGAGAGCCATCACTGTTTTTAAACCGTGCTCGCATGCTATAGTAGAGTGAGCAGCGCGCACAAAATTCCAAAATGCGCACACGAAAAAACGAGACAAAACACACTGATACACACTTGTGTAACGAAAAGTAAACAAACATAGTCTTTGCTTTTATGTTTTGTTTTATCTCGTATGCGTGGTGTTTTTGCGTGCAATTTTGTGAAAAAGATACTTGTAGCGATAAGATTAAGAATATATGTATATATAAATTCTAACTATATTTTATGTTTTTAATTATGTAATTTGTTTTTCGCCCCAGACACACGTACAGGAAGCTTATGCTGAACTGCTATGCCACCGTCCGTAGATGAACTTACCGGTAAAACGGATCCGGAGTCTATGGACATTAGGCTACAGTGTATATGCAAATTGGGATGCATCTACCGCCCATAAGGAATAAGCCATAAGCCAAGATCTGCAGAATAAAAAACAAACGGCAGTAGCACGATCATCATAAGCATCAAAATGATCACCATCAGCAGCGGCAGAAAATAGTTTAATAGGTTTAAAATCTTATTGTTTGCTTATAAATGTATTAGCTTCTAACAAACATATATTTAGTTTTGTATCATATTTTGAATCTTTTATATTAAATAATAATCATAATAGTTAATTAATTATGTGTGTTTTTATTTAACAGCATTCGTGGCTAGTTATTGCATAAATTTTATTATTAGGATGTAAGTTGAGTTCACTTTACTATTTTATATAATGAATTGATGGCTAATGCTATAACACTCGATGTACCAGATAAAAATAATTTAATAACGATAAATTTTCATAAAAATTGATTTTGAATGCTCATTTGAACAGACAGTCAATTTTATTTTCAAGTATAATTTATAAAATGCAATATGCGCGCTTTATGGTATGGCAGCGCCAATTATTGTACGATACTTACCAACACTACTTATTCATCGCATACTCGCATAGCAACCCTGTACCGCATAAGCATATCGATAGTTTATCGATGCTCCCACCAAAACAGTAATCGCTTCACTTGTGTGGGACCATTTATATTTAATATTTTAATAAAAATTATTGCAAAATAGTCAATTTCCGCAACCGGAAATCGAAAGCTTAATTTATTTGTGAATTTTTGAGACTATAACCATATTTTTTAGTGGCCTATTGGAAAACAGTAACCCAACCGAAACATTACCCAAAAATGTCACACATACGTACATACATATGTATATATGCAAGCATATAAAAAATGCACGAGTCATGCGTGCAAATATATGTATATTGTATATATATTTATATTTTTATTTTTTTTTTGCGTAAATGCTAGTGGTTTTCTTGATGCGTTACACATTTGGTAATAATATTATGATATCTTCTATATTAAATGCAAAAATGTCACACATACGTACATACATATGTATATATGCAAGCATATAAAAAATGCACGAGTCATGCGTGCAAATATTTGTCTAACATTTCATATGTAGCTATGAAAATACATGTTCATGTTCATTTGAAATAGAAAACTAACTTGGGCATATCCACTTTAATAGGTATATACAAGAATCTTCCGTATTTTGTAAACGTTCCTTCATTTATTTATTATTATCTTTTTTTTACAACTCGAGCTTCAATTTTTTGGCGTCCTCAGTTAGCACTTATAGGATTTTCACACTGAGTACATCATGGGGGAACGTATGGGAATGTTGTTGGATGTGAAACACTGATTCACACTGACAACATCAACATTCAACATCAATTCTACCCTTTGACGTAATAGGCTATTCACACTGAGCCATCATCTACCATCATCTGGCGTGATGGTCCCATAGTTTTACTCTTGCCGAAATTTGACCATCAGTTCCACCATCTCGTTTGGATGTTCCTATCCCACACGTGCCTTTTCGATTTTATGACGATTGTTTTCGTGTGCAGCACTGAATACTTGATATACATTACGAAAATGTAAGCAGTACAACAAAAATGAATAGCTACAACAAGAAGAGCAAGAGTAAAAACATATGAAAAATGACCAAATTATTTATATATATAAGTTTTTAAAACCTGTCTGACTGACCTAACAAAATATGCAAATGGCCGTAGTGTGGACTTCAAGAAAATAATAATTATGAAATGCCAAAGCCATCTAGGGGTTAAGCCATGACCAAAATTGCATTTATTATAATAAGCATTCGGATTTGACAAGGCTATGGAAGATTGATCGCTCCAAGATTTGCAAAATGACCGAAATGAGGACTTCAGAATCGTCGTAGTCTGCCTGCTGCTCTAAAAACTATTTTTCGTATCTTTCGTCGAGTTCCTTCATTAGGGAAAAGGTAAACAATGACGTATTGTGCGCCAAAATTAATTTTTAAAATAATTTGTGAATTGCTTATATCTTAATTTTTCTGTATTTAGTAAAGATGAGGTTAAAAAAGAAGGTTTATCCGGAGGTGCACCTTCGAAATAGTACCATTTTGACAAGGTACAACGCCTTTTGGGAGCAGTGAAATTTGTGCAATTCACAGGTGCGCACTCGCAATTTCATTGAAAATTTCTGCCATCTCCGCATCCCAGTCATCCTTCAATGGATCTAACTTGTACAAACTTTTTGCAACTATCTGCTTATTGCTATGCAACTTTGCTTCTACTACTATTCTGCCATTATTTGCCATAATTTTCACTTTTCGTAAAAAATTGATTGCATCAAAACAAGCCGACAAGCTGATTTATTTCGGGCGAATGGCTTATTCATATACCGTTTCACATTTGACCGTGGAAACACAATCATCCTAAATATTGAAATGTGACATAGTTTGGCTGTCGTGGAAACAGGCTATAAATCGGTGTTCCACCATCCACCATCTTCCCATGCGTTCCCCGATGATGTGCTCAGAGTGAATAGCCTATTAGCAGAGAGCAAAATTTAATAAACTATTTTAAAATTAATATAAATTGATTTTACTAAGAAGGTGGGTGTTGGTGGTGTTGCGCAGCATATCACAGATTTAATTACTAAGCTAATGACGGAACTTAACAAAACAAATGAAATGTAGTTTTTAGAGCAGCAGGCAGACGACGGAGTTTTCTTGAAGCCACATTTCGACCATTTTTCATGTCTTGTTAGGTTAGTCAGTCAGGTTTTTAAGGAATTATATATATATACCCAAAGTACCCAGCCTAATTGGTCATCCATCTAGTTATGTTTTAGTAATTGGTCTAAGGCATAGACGAGCAATGCGCATATATGTACAAGTACGGCTCATTTCATAAGTTCCCTTTCTATTTGCTTTAGACGTTGGGGCACCACTACCATTAATTTTTGTAGACATTGTTTACATTTTCGTAGTGAATATCAAATATTCAGTGTTTCATTCGAATACTATTGCCTGAGTCTCAAAAAGGCACATGTGGGATTGGAATATCCAAAAAAGATGATGGAACCATCAAGTAAAGAACCAAATAGAGTTGCCATTCTTTGCGCAACGTTTGCACCTAAAATTTTCAACGCGGCAGGTCCCATACGCTTCGTATTTGTTCGGTGGGACCTGCCGCTTCGTGTGGGACCTGCCGCTTCGTGGCCGAGTTCGTGGCTCTGTCGCAGATGCTCAACGACCACCGAGTCGAGAGCAACAATGAATGTATGCGCTGATCTGCGGTTGCATGCGATACATACACACATACATGCGTATGTACATGCACGAGAATCGTTTTCGCTTATTTGCTATTTCGATGGTTTGGCAAACCGCGACTGGCATGCATGCGAAGATCATTGAGTCTTGCAAAAAATACCCTGTACATCAAATTGGTTTTTTAGTACCAAGTATTATGGGTAGAATTGTTTAAAAATATAGATAGTCCTTAGAATAACACAAATTGACAGTCTTCATATAAATAGCCCAGGCAAAACAGCTTTTATGTTAAATAAAAGTAGTAAAAATAACATAAATAATTCCAGGTTCCCCAATCTGCAACAAATTTATAGTGTTCATTCAAATTATGCAGGCATAGCAATTTTTATATTATATAAAAATAAAAATTAATTTCCAGGGTATGCATACATCGACACACAAGTGCGATATTCTTCCAGCAACCAAATCCTATGCTAGGCACATGACACAGATGCATGTGTGTGTGCACGAAATGGAATCGCCAAGCGCGCTTGTGAAAAGTACGCATGCCTTGAACAATATTCGTTTCGAACAATATTGCTTTTGTGTGTCGATGCATGCATACCCTGGAAATTAATTTTTATTTTTATATAATATAAAAATTGCTATGCCTGCATAATTTGAATGAACACTATAAATTTGTTGCAGATTGGGGAACCTGGAATTATTTATGTTATTTTTACTACTTTTATTTAACATAAAAGCTGTTTTGCCTGGGCTATTTATATGAAGACTGTCAATTTGTGTTATTCTAAGGACTATCTATATTTTTAAACAATTCTACCCATAATACTTGGTACTAAAAAACCAATTTGATGTACAGGGTATTTTTTGCAAGACTCAATGATCTTCGCATGCATGCCAGTCGCGGTTTGCCAAACCATCGAAATAGCAAATAAGCGAAAACGATTCTCGTGCATGTACATACGCATGTATGTGTGTATGTATCGCATGCAACCGCAGATCAGCGCATACATTCATTGTTGCTCTCGACTCGGTGGTCGTTGAGCATCTGCGACAGAGCCACGAACTCGGCCACGAAGCGGCAGGTCCCACACGAAGCGGCAGGTCCCACCGAACAAATACGAAGCGTCTGGGACCTGCCGCGTTGAAAATTTTAGGTGCAAAAGTGGCGCAAAGACTGGCAACTCTATTTGTTCTTTACTTGATGATGGAACTGATGGCCAAATTTCGTTACGAGTAAAATTATGGTCCCATACTTTTACTCGTGCCGAAATTTGACCATCAGTTTTACCATCTCATTTGGATGTTCCTATCCCAAACATGCCTTTTCGATTTTATGCCGATTGTTTTCGTATGCAACACTGAATATTTGATATTCACTACGAAAAAGTAAACCATGTCAACAAAAATGAATGGCTACAACAAAAAGAGCAAGAGTACAAAACGAATGAGAAATGACCGAATCGTTTATATACATATATATAAGTTTGTAAAATATGCATAATGGCCGAAATGTGGACTTCAAGAAAATAATAATTATGAAATGCCAAGTCCATCTAGGGAATAAACCATGACCAAAATTGAATTTATTACATATGCCTACGGATTCGATAAAGTTATGGTAGATTGAAGTCTAAGTAGAACATATACATATATCGCTCCAAGAATTACAAAATGTCCGTAATGAGGACTTCAAGAATCGTCGTCGTCTGCCTGCTGCTCTAAAAACTATTTTTCGTCTGTGTTGTCGAGTTCCGTCATTAGTTTATGAATTAATTGCTTGTTATGCTACGATATAGCAACAACAACACCCAACACATAATGAAATTCATTTTAATTAATATTTTACAAATTTGTTTCTGTCTGCTGACGCCAGAGGTTGAATTGATGGTAGATGGTGGCAGTGTGAATCGGTGTTCCACCATCCACCATCTTCCCATGCGTTCCCCGATGATGTGCTCAGTGTGAATAGCCTATATAAGTCCGAAATGAACATCGATTTTAAAAATCGGATCAGAGAATAGATCCGCCAAACATCGATACATCGAAAAATCGGAAACCTCAACATCGATTTGTTATTCAAATTTGCAATTATTAGAAAATACTGCAGTTGTTTTGAAAAAAAAAAAAAAACATTTGTTACTTTCTGTGAAAAGGAACAACACATCAATTAACATTTTGTATATTTTTATTATC
Source organism: Hirtodrosophila histrioides (assembly GCA_037075165.1). Lineage (NCBI taxonomy): Eukaryota > Metazoa > Arthropoda > Insecta > Diptera > Drosophilidae > Hirtodrosophila > Hirtodrosophila histrioides. Next base: position 211,272 of record JBAMCL010000228.1, read on the forward strand.
AAATTTAAGGTAAACTTAACTCACTAATGTTAAATTTATTCAGAAATATTAGCTTTGCCATTAGCGTTGCCTGCAGTTGAAAAACAGCCTTTCAGCTGGAATCGAAGTTCCAAGTATGATAAGGTGCTTTTGCGCAATTGGAAACAAATTAGGGTAATTGACCTTGTATGAATCCCAATGTTTAATGGAGAAAATATTGTGAGCAGCCAATGGCGCTTTTAAATAATCGGAGAATTCCGAGTTTTCCTCGCGCGGATGCTTTACCAGATGCGCTGTCTTTTTCTTTTACTTATTTGATATTTTTTTCTTCGAAACATCGCAAAATGAAATATCGAGTTAAAATCGAAAAAATTGCTTTGCTGAAAATCGATACATCGATGTTTCGATTGATTTTTACATTACTACCTGACAGGGTCAACTTTGAAAGCAGTATAGATTTGGCTTACATGGTTTATATGTATATAAAATGGCTGGCATGATATTAAAACCGTTTATGTCGCATTTGAGAGCACATACATTACGTTTTGCAAACTCTGGATATCTTGTGTGTCCTTCAAATTTTATGTGTGTTCGAAGCACAAGTTTTTTCAATAAGTGTGAGTAAAGCACTTCGAATTTATCACTTAAATGTAATTATGTAAGAGATAGTATTAATTTCTCACATGTAGCAAACTTGGTAGAAATGGTACAATAAATTTCATTGTAAACGTGTCTACTTACGTATGCCTACATATGTACATATGTATGTATGTACATACTCACTTAATTTTATAATTATGGATATGTAGGTACAGAGCTACACATATGTACATACGTAAGTATTAGCGCAGCAAGCATTATCTGCTTTACAAATTCCGGCCTTTTTTGGTAGCAAACATCCATTTTAAATATTTTGCCTGTGTAAGCCTGTTAGTTTTCTACAAAGCGCATTTTGTAACAAAACAAACATTGATAGAATGAGAATAACTAATAGTTTGTGGGCAAGCTTCTCTGTTTTATAACAGCCTCCAAACGTTTTGGCAACTTTTTGGTCGTTAGCTATTTATTAGATATTTCCTAATGCTACAAGCGAATGCTTATAAGTTCGGATATTAGTCACTCCAACTATACAAAAATTGTTGTACTGAATTATAACCTTGCAGCAACAATAAATCAGGGTGGCAAGGCGGCAGTTCTAAACCCAACCGAACATAAATGGGAAGAACTGCATCGGAGGGTTAAAAAACGTGCCGTTTCTAAGCAATCGGAGCTAAACACTGTTTTACTGGAAGAATGGCATAATCTAGGGGTGGTAAGGAAAGGCTTGCCCACAATATATTAATTATGTTACCTTGTTATAAAATTACTGTTAAGGCGGGGTCACACGATATAGACACATATACATGTATTTATGTATGTAATTATGGAAATTAATCGTCAAAAATTTTGTGGCAAATGTAAGAATATACATGCATACATATGTTAAATATCTACATATATATTTAAAAGAGTTCGGACTGACTGATGGACTGATTGGCAATCATCGTACAGCCCAAACCATAAGAGCTATGATGCTTAAATTTTCACAGTAGGTTCCATCTATTATGAACTTGCACACTAAGACGGAATTTTGGGAAATTCTACCCACAAGCGTGGGAAATCGCGGAAAACTGTTGTATAAAACTTTTTGGTTTACCATCCAATCGGCTTCAAAGCAGAGCTCGCAAAATATGCACAACCAAATTTTTCTGCCCGGTCTGCTCAGTCAAAATACCGATAAAAATGAAACGGACTCACGGTCTCAACAGCACCCTATATATTCGTTTCGTTTGGGTTCTCGCTCTCGGGTTTCTGGTTGAACTTAAAGTTGGGAACTCACTTCAATCATGATCTCGATCCAGCATCATTGTATGCGTGGAGTTGTGCGAAAGTAGGCATGTGTGCGTCGTCCGTGTACGCTTTGTCTTTGATCGCGATCAAGACGAGCGCGATCACAGAAACTAAAGAGCGCTCTCCTCTCACCCGAAATATGCTGATATGAAATATCAAAATATGCTTGATATTTGTCTCCGATCATGAAGCTTTGTTGTTGCCGAATTACGCTCATAAGCATGTTTGGTGGTAGTTTTAGCATGCTCTTGATATGGATCGCGCTCAGTATGTGTTGTTGCTATTCTATTGAATTGCGTTGGCGTTCCCTTTCATTGATATTTATTGTTGCCCATATTGATTGTTTTGGTTTTGGTTACTGCTGTTGGCTGCAATCTTTTGCGACCATAGTTGATGTCGTTTTGATTGTTGGTGGTCATGGTTTTCAATAACAAAATTAGAAAAAATTCAGCTACTTTATATTTTTGGGAAAGAGAAAACATGTATTGGATTTTTGCAATGTCCATTTATTATTCGAAAAAACGCAATTTTTTTGACATCTTCGGAACTAGATCAACTGTCCCTGGTACAAATATGAATTTGATAAAATATTAATACGGCAACGAGACGCTCTTTCTTAAGTCATGATCTGATCGCTAGTGAGTATCATGATCGCGATCCATGCGTGTACGTGATTCAAGTGAGTTCCCACCTTAACACACGATCAGTCTTTACCTGACCGTTTTGGGCGAGTAGACTCGTTCGTCGCTCAGCTACTGAGCGGTCAGTAATTGAGCAAAACGATTAAAGGTCCGCAAAAAAAGGTAATTTTTTGTTGCTGTGTTTTCATTATGTTGTTGCCTCAGATATTTGAACACAGGCAAAGCATGGAAGATGAAAGGTGAAAACGATAGGGCGCTAATGTGTGTACACTTCAAGTTTACTTATCCACACTTACATGCACAAAAGACCGTTTTGCGAATTTTTACGAAGCAAAGGGTCTTTGAGTGAGCACTGACCCGTAAAACCGAGCAAAGGCGGTCGTTGGTTGAGCATAAACCGAACCGAGCCAAAACGATCTTTGAGGGATTTTTCATTTCAGTTTCGCATAGTGTCAGTGGCGACCGGTCATTTTCTGATTACATACATTAGAGTTTTTTGCGAGCTCTGCTTTAAACTAATTTTTAAAGATCTACACAAAAATTCATTTGACACATATTTCATCGAATTCGGAAAATCCACCCCTATGGGTGGAAAACGGGAGTCTCAAGGTTGTAGGAGCGAAAGTGTAATTATAGTCCGATCACCTTCAAATTCATTTTCAAAGCTCTTCATATAAAATAATTCGACACGTACCAGCGATTTTGGGAAATTCAGCCCCATGGTCGAAAAATCAGCGGAAAACTCTGGCACTCGACATTTTTAGTTTTCATGCGATTGGCTTCAAACTCATTTTCACGGAGTGTGTAGAACAAAAACATGGCCAAAGATTTTGGAAAATCTACCCCCAAGGTCGGAAATTTCCCGGAAAACTGCTGTATGAATCTTTGTTGACTATAGTCGGATTGACTTCAAACTTATTTTACAAGTTTTCTGTTTATCATCCAATTATTTTTTATTAATTTTTAAAGCAACTCACGTTAACTAATTCGACACATGTGCTACCGCTTTTGAAATATGCATGACCACGGCAAAGGGATGAAGTGTGGAATTCAGCATTTTCGATTAGGCGAAAAATTGTTGCATCGCTTTAGACCGGATTCTTAGTGTTATTCTTGGAATTGGCTTCAAATGCCAAATGATTTTAGAAAATCCATTCCTACGTGTCGCCAAGTGTGGGATATGGAAGTAAAAGTCAAATGAGTGGGATTATTTGATTAGTTAGATCGGTTTTAAAGACATTTTCATAGCCCTACACAAGCAACATTGGTCACGTGGCTCAACTATTTAGTTTCCTACCCCCACGGGAGGGAATACTGTGATACGCTATTTATGTGTATTTCTTACGGTTGACGAAAGTAGTCAAATTCAAAATAATGCACTTTCATCTAAATATTTCGCCGGGCAAGCCCGGGGAATTACCGGCTAGTCTTAACATATAAACTTATATGGCACGTTTCTACCATAGAAATTTGCCAAATTTGCTATATCGTGTGGGCAAGTACACAGCGCGTTATCAGGATAGCGATACTTATGATATTTTCAATTTTTTGACTCCCTGTACCTGGGTAAAAAGGGGGTACTAAATCTGTGCAAATGTAACAGGCTGAAGGAGACGTCTCCGACCTTATAATGTACATATATTCTTGATCAGTATTAAAAGAGATTTCGATTCGATGTATGAACGCGTTGATCTCAGCAACTATAAGAGCTAGATACACCAAATTTGGAATGTAGCTTCGTGTATAACAGGCGCAGGTCAAGTTTATTTTGGATTCGAGATATTCCCCCTCATTCCCCCACTATACGATAATAACCGTTTTACAGTAACAATTTTCAAAATATAGCTTTGGGATGTGGCATGTACAATATTTTAGTCACTTAATGTACATCGAAATTTCAAGTCGATCGGATAATAAACACGGAAGTCATTCAACAAACAAGATTCAGAACTGCAACGCGGGGGAAGAAGAAGCACAGCCGCCACTTAAAATGCCTCGCATGCGCTGTCGCTTGTGTGTGTGCGTCTTTGTGTATGTGTAAGTGGAGGAACATGTGATTGGAAGTTTTGGACCTGGGTACAGGGAGTTTCGTAGTTGGACTCGACAAGAGCATTCTTACTTGTTATATATAAAGATAAATGTAAATTAACAGTTTATTATGATAGTTATCAAGTCTGGAGATGTCAGAGGTTTGTGATTTGCAAAGAGTCCTCGGGCGCGATTTCTTAGCTAAACAGTTGGAGCATGAAGTAAAGGTCTTACTCATTTCCATTACTCTCTGATACTGATAGCGCCAACTTTCTTTTTAAACGAGCTCCAGATTCTTTATAGCTAAGAGTAGGACGACCTTTTTTTGTGGGCGATGGAGTGACAGTAAGGGATTTATCGAGCAACATAATCATATATTGTTACAGCCAATGTGCGTCGGTTTCCTTAAAATGGCTTAGCAGTCGATTGCATTTCGGCAGGTATTTTTTAACTTGACCAATACAATTCTTTACATTGTTTCTTACAATATTTATTGATTTCATGCGATTATTGCCTAGTTTTTATACTATGTTCCCGAAGGGAAAAATAGTATATTGGGTTTGCGAAATGGCCGTCTGTCCGTATGAACGCAATTTTTTTGCCTTAATCTTTGAGCTAGAGCAACCAAATTTGGGACACATGTTGGTGTATATCGTTAATTTATAAAGTGTCAAGATCACCCCCACCCCCCCAATGGAGCAAAACCTATATCTCCCACACCAGTAAAGCTAGAGGCACCAAATTTGAAATACAGACTAATGTTGACCGCCTGGAAAAATCTGCATCAACAATTTTTGGACCCCCCATCCCCACCCCCCCCAATGGAACAAAACCTATATTTCCCACACCAGTAAAGCTAGAGTCACCAAATTTGGCATAGAGACTAATGTTGACCCCCTGGATAAAACTGCATCAAAAATTTTTAGACCCACCACCCCCACCCCCCCCAATGGAGCAAAACCTATATCTCCGACACCAGTAAAGCTAGAGTCAGCAAATTTGGCATAGAGACTAATGTTGACCCCCGGGATAAAACTGCATCAAAAATGTTTGGACACCCCCACCCCCACACCCCCAAAAGAGCAAAATCGCGTTTCTTTCTGAACTCACAAATAACCATATTATATAGGACTGGGAACATAGTATTCTGCAGTCGGGTGCGTCCGACTGCAACGTTCTTACTTGTTTTTTTGGTGGGGCTCGGAAATTTTCGAAAAAACTGTTGTCTGTACAGGAAGACGGCAAAACATGTTTGTTTCTGTTAAGAAGGTCGGCGGTACTCTGGTATATAAATGAGAAAGATATAGGTTTTTATAAAATCCGGGGCTGGGGGTGGGAGAGCACAGTCCGTCAGTCAGCCACGTTGAAGAGTGGCACTGACTGATTAGTAGCTCACGGGTAGTCCAAACGGTAGAAGCTAAAACTGCGATTTTACAGTAGCTTCCTGCTATATCGTAGGTTGGCAATCTGAAATTTTTTCCGAAATTTAATAAGGTATGCTTCACGGCGTGGTGTCCGAACAGAGTTATATAATTCTAGACTTATCGATTAGTTATCTTAGAGATGGTTTATTGATATCGAATAAAGTTGTCACTAGGCTGCGTTTGAAAAACCACTTATTAGTTTGTTTTAATCATTTAACTTTAGTTAGCTCTTACTCAATGTACCCATAAAATGTGTAAAAAAGGGGGATAAAATCTGTGGAATTGTGTGTAATAGACAAGAGACACGACACCTCCCACCCTATAAAGTATATATATTTCTACGCGTCGATCTTAGCAACTATAAGAGCTAGAGAGACTAAGTTGTAATTTGTAGGTTCGTGTATATCACACTCAGATTTTGGGGAAGAAGAAGCGCAGCCACGACTTAAAATGCCCGGCTTTCGTTGTCACTTGTGTGCGTGCGAATTTGTGTATGTGTGTGTGTATGCCTAAGTGTACGATGATATGTTAGGAAATTGTAGACCGGGATACAGGGAGTTTCGTAGTCGGGTATACTCGACTAGAGCATTCTTACTTGTTGTACTTGAACTTTTGTTGCTCGTGTTATATTATATGTTTAGTTGATCAATATTATGCAATCGTTGCTCTTTTCTTTTGAACCATAGCTTTACTTTGTGAACTTTGCCTGTCTCTGTACCTGTTTACCTCTACATCTTATTTCCTCTAAATTGCGGTCGTTACATTTAAGCCTTACATCTATTGCATTTTCTTTTAAGCTGTCAATTTTCTTGCTTCTTTGTCTAACTCTAAAAAGCATTACGCTTGGATGTTCACCAATACTTCTATGGGTCGTATTATTTTAGCGTTCTCTACTTCTGCTAGTACTTTAGACAATGGCTCATTTTTTCCACCATCTGATAAACTTATTTATTTATTTATAATAGGTCCTAAGTCCCTATTGATTCTCTCCCCCTGTCCATTTGCTTGCGGAGATCCAGTTTCTAATTTGATGTGATTGACATTATTTGATTGCAAAAATTCTTCGAACTCTTCGAATTTAAAGCACGTTCCTCTGTCCGAAACAATAGCTGTCGGTCTACTGTATGCTATGAAATATTCTTCTAAGTCATTAATTGCTTCTCGTGACCTTGTTGTTGTTGTTGGAAATAATCTGACGAATTTTGTGCATGCATCTACTTTTACTAAAATGAGTTTCTTTGTTGCGTTTTTATTGTTAATTGCACAATGTTGATCTATATGTATGACTTGGAATGGGACGTTTCCTTTTGATATAACGTGTAAGAAACCTTTTTGTGTAACGCCTTTTGTCGAAAAGGCAATACATTTAAGACAGTTTCGAACATGTTCTATTTTCTTCCTAATAACTCAGTGAAATAAGTATATGGGCATTGATGTTTTTATATTTGAATGTACTTTTAACAAATCCAATGAGCTCAATTTTTACTCCCTGTACCCATAAAAAGGGTAAAAAGGGGGTATTGGATTTGTGCAAAAGTATGTAACAGGCAGAAGGAGACATCTCCGACCCTATAAAGTATATATATTCTTGATCAGAATCAAAAGAGATTTCGATTTGGCCATGTCCGTCTGTCTGTCCGTATGTATGAACGCAAGGATCTCGGCAACTATAAGAGCTGACACCAAATTTGGAATGTAGGTTCGTGTATAGCGGGAGCAGGTCAAGTTTGTTTTTCATCTCAGATATCTTACCCCGTTCCCCCGCAAATCGATCAAAACGTTTTACAGCCACAGTTTTATAGATATAGCTTTGGGATTTGGCATGTACACTACTTCGGTCACTCTTAATCTACTGTCCAAATTTCAAGTCGGATAATAAACACGGATAATAAACACGGAAGTTATGCAACGAACAATATTCAGTACTGGAGCGAGGGGGGAAGAAGAAGCACAGCCACGACTTAAAATGCATTGCGTACGCTTTGGCTCGCGTATGTGCGGGTTTGTGTATGTGTGCGTGCATGTGTAAGAGACGAACATATGATTGGAAGTTTTAGACCTGGGTACAGGGAGTTTCGTAGTCGGGTATACTCGACTATAGCATTCTTACTTGTTTTTATTTCAAGAACCTAATATTACAAAATAAAAATATATCAATAGAAGTTCAATGCATTTTGGAAATTAATTAGGAAATGTTTTCCAAAATATGTGTCAGATTAACTTATATGTAGATCTTTGAAAAGGAGATCACCAAATTTGGCATAGAGACTAATGTTGACCCCCTGGATAAAACTGCATCAAAAATTTTTAGACCCACCACCCCCACCCCCCCCAATGGAGCAAAACCTATATCTCCGACACCAGTAAAGCTAGAGTCAGCAAATTTGGCATAGAGACTAATGTTGACCCCCGGGATAAAACTGCATCAAAAATGTTTGGACACCCCCACCCCCACACCCCCAAAAGAGCAAAATCGCGTTTCTTTCTGAACTCACAAATAACCATATTATATAGGACTGGGAACATAGTATTCTGCAGTCGGGTGCGTCCGACTGCAACGTTCTTACTTGTTTTTTTGGTGGGGCTCGGAAATTTTCGAAAAAACTGTTGTCTGTACAGGAAGACGGCAAAACATGTTTGTTTCTGTTAAGAAGGTCGGCGGTACTCTGGTATATAAATGAGAAAGATATAGGTTTTTATAAAATCCGGGGCTGGGGGTGGGAGAGCACAGTCCGTCAGTCAGCCACGTTGAAGAGTGGCACTGACTGATTAGTAGCTCACGGGTAGTCCAAACGGTAGAAGCTAAAACTGCGATTTTACAGTAGCTTCCTGCTATATCGTAGGTTGGCAATCTGAAATTTTTTCCGAAATTTAATAAGGTATGCTTCACGGCGTGGTGTCCGAACAGAGTTATATAATTCTAGACTTATCGATTAGTTCTCTGAGAGATGGTTTATTGATATCGAATAAAGTTGTCACTAGGCTGCGTTTGAAAAACCACTTATTAGTTTGTTTTAATCATTTAACTTTAGTTAGCTCTTACTCAATGTACCCATAAAATGTGTAAAAAAGGGGGATAAAATCTGTGGAATTGTGTGTAATAGACAAGAGACACGACACCTCCCACCCTATAAAGTATATATATTTCTACGCGTCGATCTTAGCAACTATAAGAGCTAGAGAGACTAAGTTGTAATTTGTAGGTTCGTGTATATCACACTCAGATTTTGGGGAAGAAGAAGCGCAGCCACGACTTAAAATGCCCGGCTTTCGTTGTCACTTGTGTGCGTGCGAATTTGTGTATGTGTGTGTGTATGCCTAAGTGTACGAAGATATGTTAGGAAATTGTAGACCGGGATACAGGGAGTTTCGTAGTCGGGTATACTCGACTAGAGCATTCTTACTTGTTGTACTTGAACTTTTGTTGCTCGTGTTATATTATATGTTTAGTTGATCAATATTATGCAATCGTTGCTCTTTTCTTTTGAACCATAGCTTTACTTTGTGAACTTTGCCTGTCTCTGTACCTGTTTACCTCTACATCTTATTTCCTCTAAATTGCGGTCGTTACATTTAAGCCTTACATCTATTGCATTTTCTTTTAAGCTGTCAATTTTCTTGCTTCTTTGTCTAACTCTAAAAAGCATTACGCTTGGATGTTCACCAATACTTCTATGGGTCGTATTATTGTAGCGTTCTCTACTTCTGCTAGTACTTTAGACAATGGCTCATTTTTTCCACCATCTGATAAACTTATTTATTTATTTATAATAGGTCCTAAGTCCCTATTGATTCTCTCCCCCTGTCCATTTGCTTGCGGAGATCCAGTTTCTAATTTGATGTGATTGACATTATTTGATTGCAAAAATTCTTCGAACTCTTCGAATTTAAAGCACGTTCCTCTGTCCGAAACAATAGCTGTCGGTCTACTGTATGCTATGAAATATTCTTCTAAGTCATTAATTGCTTCTCGTGACCTTGTTGTTGTTGTTGGAAATAATCTGACGAATTTTGTGCATGCATCTACTTTTACTAAAATGAGTTTCTTTGTTGCGTTTTTATTGTTAATTGCACAATGTTGATCTATATGTATGACTTGGAATGGGACGTTTCCTTTTGATATAACGTGTAAGAAACCTTTTTGTGTAACGCCTTTTGTCGAAAAGGCAATACATTTAAGACAGTTTCGAACATGTTCTATTTTCTTCCTAATAACTCAGTGAAATAAGTATATGGGCATTGATGTTTTTATATTTGAATGTACTTTTAACAAATCCAATGAGCTCAATTTTTACTCCCTGTACCCATAAAAAGGGTAAAAAGGGGGTATTGGATTTGTGCAAAAGTATGTAACAGGCAGAAGGAGACATCTCCGACCCTATAAAGTATATATATTCTTGATCAGAATCAAAAGAGATTTCGATTTGGCCATGTCCGTCTGTCTGTCCGTATGTATGAACGCAAGGATCTCGGCAACTATAAGAGCTGACACCAAATTTGGAATGTAGGTTCGTGTATAGCGGGAGCAGGTCAAGTTTGTTTTTCATCTCAGATATCTTACCCCGTTCCCCCGCAAATCGATCAAAACGTTTTACAGCCACAGTTTTATAGATATAGCTTTGGGATTTGGCATGTACACTACTTCGGTCACTCTTAATCTACTGTCCAAATTTCAAGTCGGATAATAAACACGGATAATAAACACGGAAGTTATGCAACGAACAATATTCAGTACTGGAGCGAGGGGGGAAGAAGAAGCACAGCCACGACTTAAAATGCATTGCGTACGCTTTGGCTCGCGTATGTGCGGGTTTGTGTATGTGTGCGTGCATGTGTAAGAGACGAACATATGATTGGAAGTTTTAGACCTGGGTACAGGGAGTTTCGTAGTCGGGTATACTCGACTATAGCATTCTTACTTGTTTTTATTTCAAGAACCTAATATTACAAAATAAAAATATATCAATAGAAGTTCAATGCATTTTGGAAATTAATTAGGAAATGTTTTCCAAAATATGTGTCAGATTAACTTATATGTAGATCTTTGAAAAGGAGATCACCAAATTTGGCATAGAGACTAATGTTGACCCCCTGGATAAAACTGCATCAAAAATTTTTAGACCCACCACCCCCACCCCCCCAATGGAGCAAAACCTATATCTCCGACACCAGTAAAGCTAGAGTCAGCAAATTTGGCATAGAGACTAATGTTGACCCCCGGGATAAAACTGCATCAAAAATGTTTGGACACCCCCACCCCCACACCCCCAAAAGAGCAAAATCGCGTTTCTTTCTGAACTCACAAATAACCATATTATATAGGACTGGGAACATAGTATTCTGCAGTCGGGTGCGTCCGACTGCAACGTTCTTACTTGTTTTTTTGGTGGGGCTCGGAAATTTTCGAAAAAACTGTTGTCTGTACAGGAAGACGGCAAAACATGTTTGTTTCTGTTAAGAAGGTCGGCGGTACTCTGGTATATAAATGAGAAAGATATAGGTTTTTATAAAATCCGGGGCTGGGGGTGGGAGAGCACAGTCCGTCAGTCAGCCACGTTGAAGAGTGGCACTGACTGATTAGTAGCTCACGGGTAGTCCAAACGGTAGAAGCTAAAACTGCGATTTTACAGTAGCTTCCTGCTATATCGTAGGTTGGCAATCTGAAATTTTTTCCGAAATTTAATAAGGTATGCTTCACGGCGTGGTGTCCGAACAGAGTTATATAATTCTAGACTTATCGATTAGTTCTCTGAGAGATGGTTTATTGATATCGAATAAAGTTGTCACTAGGCTGCGTTTGAAAAACCACTTATTAGTTTGTTTTAATCATTTAACTTTAGTTAGCTCTTACTCAATGTACCCATAAAATGTGTAAAAAAGGGGGATAAAATCTGTGGAATTGTGTGTAATAGACAAGAGACACGACACCTCCCACCCTATAAAGTATATATATTTCTACGCGTCGATCTTAGCAACTATAAGAGCTAGAGAGACTAAGTTGTAATTTGTAGGTTCGTGTATATCACACTCAGATTTTGGGGAAGAAGAAGCGCAGCCACGACTTAAAATGCCCGGCTTTCGTTGTCACTTGTGTGCGTGCGAATTTGTGTATGTGTGTGTGTATGCCTAAGTGTACGAAGATATGTTAGGAAATTGTAGACCGGGATACAGGGAGTTTCGTAGTCGGGTATACTCGACTAGAGCATTCTTACTTGTTGTACTTGAACTTTTGTTGCTCGTGTTATATTATATGTTTAGTTGATCAATATTATGCAATCGTTGCTCTTTTCTTTTGAACCATAGCTTTACTTTGTGAACTTTGCCTGTCTCTGTACCTGTTTACCTCTACATCTTATTTCCTCTAAATTGCGGTCGTTACATTTAAGCCTTACATCTATTGCATTTTCTTTTAAGCTGTCAATTTTCTTGCTTCTTTGTCTAACTCTAAAAAGCATTACGCTTGGATGTTCACCAATACTTCTATGGGTCGTATTATTGTAGCGTTCTCTACTTCTGCTAGTACTTTAGACAATGGCTCATTTTTTCCACCATCTGATAAACTTATTTATTTATTTATAATAGGTCCTAAGTCCCTATTGATTCTCTCCCCCTGTCCATTTGCTTGCGGAGATCCAGTTTCTAATTTGATGTGATTGACATTATTTGATTGCAAAAATTCTTCGAACTCTTCGAATTTAAAGCACGTTCCTCTGTCCGAAACAATAGCTGTCGGTCTACTGTATGCTATGAAATATTCTTCTAAGTCATTAATTGCTTCTCGTGACCTTGTTGTTGTTGTTGGAAATAATCTGACGAATTTTGTGCATGCATCTACTTTTACTAAAATGAGTTTCTTTGTTGCGTTTTTATTGTTAATTGCACAATGTTGATCTATATGTATGACTTGGAATGGGACGTTTCCTTTTGATATAACGTGTAAGAAACCTTTTTGTGTAACGCCTTTTGTCGAAAAGGCAATACATTTAAGACAGTTTCGAACATGTTCTATTTTCTTCCTAATAACTCAGTGAAATAAGTATATGGGCATTGATGTTTTTATATTTGAATGTACTTTTAACAAATCCAATGAGCTCAATTTTTACTCCCTGTACCCATAAAAAGGGTAAAAAGGGGGTATTGGATTTGTGCAAAAGTATGTAACAGGCAGAAGGAGACATCTCCGACCCTATAAAGTATATATATTCTTGATCAGAATCAAAAGAGATTTCGATTTGGCCATGTCCGTCTGTCTGTCCGTATGTATGAACGCAAGGATCTCGGCAACTATAAGAGCTGACACCAAATTTGGAATGTAGGTTCGTGTATAGCGGGAGCAGGTCAAGTTTGTTTTTCATCTCAGATATCTTACCCCGTTCCCCCGCAAATCGATCAAAACGTTTTACAGCCACAGTTTTATAGATATAGCTTTGGGATTTGGCATGTACACTACTTCGGTCACTCTTAATCTACTGTCCAAATTTCAAGTCGGATAATAAACACGGATAATAAACACGGAAGTTATGCAACGAACAATATTCAGTACTGGAGCGAGGGGGGAAGAAGAAGCACAGCCACGACTTAAAATGCATTGCGTACGCTGTGGCTCGCGTATGTGCGGGTTTGTGTATGTGTGCGTGCATGTGTAAGAGACGAACATATGATTGGAAGTTTTAGACCTGGGTACAGGGAGTTTCGTAGTCGGGTATACTCGACTATAGCATTCTTACTTGTTTTTATTTCAAGAACCTAATATTACAAAATAAAAATATATCAATAGAAGTTCAATGCATTTTGGAAATTAATTAGGAAATGTTTTCCAAAATATGTGTCAGATTAACTTATATGTAGATCTTTGAAAAGGAGATCACCAAATTTGGCATAGAGACTAATGTTGACCCCCTGGATAAAACTGCATCAAAAATTTTTAGACCCACCACCCCCACCCCCCAATGGAGCAAAACCTATATCTCCGACACCAGTAAAGCTAGAGTCAGCAAATTTGGCATAGAGACTAATGTTGACCCCCGGGATAAAACTGCATCAAAAATGTTTGGACACCCCCACCCCCACACCCCCAAAAGAGCAAAATCGCGTTTCTTTCTGAACTCACAAATAACCATATTATATAGGACTGGGAACATAGTATTCTGCAGTCGGGTGCGTCCGACTGCAACGTTCTTACTTGTTTTTTTGGTGGGGCTCGGAAATTTTCGAAAAAACTGTTGTCTGTACAGGAAGACGGCAAAACATGTTTGTTTCTGTTAAGAAGGTCGGCGGTACTCTGGTATATAAATGAGAAAGATATAGGTTTTTATAAAATCCGGGGCTGGGGGTGGGAGAGCACAGTCCGTCAGTCAGCCACGTTGAAGAGTGGCACTGACTGATTAGTAGCTCACGGGTAGTCCAAACGGTAGAAGCTAAAACTGCGATTTTACAGTAGCTTCCTGCTATATCGTAGGTTGGCAATCTGAAATTTTTTCCGAAATTTAATAAGGTATGCTTCACGGCGTGGTGTCCGAACAGAGTTATATAATTCTAGACTTATCGATTAGTTATCTTAGAGATGGTTTATTGATATCGAATAAAGTTGTCACTAGGCTGCGTTTGAAAAACCACTTATTAGTTTGTTTTAATCATTTAACTTTAGTTAGCTCTTACTCAATGTACCCATAAAATGTGTAAAAAAGGGGGATAAAATCTGTGGAATTGTGTGTAATAGACAAGAGACACGACACCTCCCACCCTATAAAGTATATATATTTCTACGCGTCGATCTTAGCAACTATAAGAGCTAGAGAGACTAAGTTGTAATTTGTAGGTTCGTGTATATCACACTCAGATTTTGGGGAAGAAGAAGCGCAGCCACGACTTAAAATGCCCGGCTTTCGTTGTCACTTGTGTGCGTGCGAATTTGTGTATGTGTGTGTGTATGCCTAAGTGTACGAAGATATGTTAGGAAATTGTAGACCGGGATACAGGGAGTTTCGTAGTCGGGTATACTCGACTAGAGCATTCTTACTTGTTGTACTTGAACTTTTGTTGCTCGTGTTATATTATATGTTTAGTTGATCAATATTATGCAATCGTTGCTCTTTTCTTTTGAACCATAGCTTTACTTTGTGAACTTTGCCTGTCTCTGTACCTGTTTACCTCTACATCTTATTTCCTCTAAATTGCGGTCGTTACATTTAAGCCTTACATCTATTGCATTTTCTTTTAAGCTGTCAATTTTCTTGCTTCTTTGTCTAACTCTAAAAAGCATTACGCTTGGATGTTCACCAATACTTCTATGGGTCGTATTATTGTAGCGTTCTCTACTTCTGCTAGTACTTTAGACAATGGCTCATTTTTTCCACCATCTGATAAACTTATTTATTTATTTATAATAGGTCCTAAGTCCCTATTGATTCTCTCCCCCTGTCCATTTGCTTGCGGAGATCCAGTTTCTAATTTGATGTGATTGACATTATTTGATTGCAAAAATTCTTCGAACTCTTCGAATTTAAAGCACGTTCCTCTGTCCGAAACAATAGCTGTCGGTCTACTGTATGCTATGAAATATTCTTCTAAGTCATTAATTGCTTCTCGTGACCTTGTTGTTGTTGTTGGAAATAATCTGACGAATTTTGTGCATGCATCTACTTTTACTAAAATGAGTTTCTTTGTTGCGTTTTTATTGTTAATTGCACAATGTTGATCTATATGTATGACTTGGAATGGGACGTTTCCTTTTGATATAACGTGTAAGAAACCTTTTTGTGTAACGCCTTTTGTCGAAAAGGCAATACATTTAAGACAGTTTCGAACATGTTCTATTTTCTTCCTAATAACTCAGTGAAATAAGTATATGGGCATTGATGTTTTTATATTTGAATGTACTTTTAACAAATCCAATGAGCTCAATTTTTACTCCCTGTACCCATAAAAAGGGTAAAAAGGGGGTATTGGATTTGTGCAAAAGTATGTAACAGGCAGAAGGAGACATCTCCGACCCTATAAAGTATATATATTCTTGATCAGAATCAAAAGAGATTTCGATTTGGCCATGTCCGTCTGTCTGTCCGTATGTATGAACGCAAGGATCTCGGCAACTATAAGAGCTGACACCAAATTTGGAATGTAGGTTCGTGTATAGCGGGAGCAGGTCAAGTTTGTTTTTCATCTCAGATATCTTACCCCGTTCCCCCGCAAATCGATCAAAACGTTTTACAGCCACAGTTTTATAGATATAGCTTTGGGATTTGGCATGTACACTACTTCGGTCACTCTTAATCTACTGTCCAAATTTCAAGTCGGATAATAAACACGGATAATAAACACAGAAGTTATGCAACGAACAATATTCAGTACTGGAGCGAGGGGGGAAGAAGAAGCACAGCCACGACTTAAAATGCATTGCGTACGCTGTGGCTCGCGTATGTGCGGCTTTGTGTATGTGTGCGTGCATGTGTAAGAGACGAACATATGATTGGAAGTTTTAGACCTGGGTACAGGGAGTTTCGTAGTCGGGTATACTCGACTATAGCATTCTTACTTGTTTTTATTTCAAGAACCTAATATTACAAAATAAAAATATATCAATAGAAGTTCAATGCATTTTGGAAATTAATTAGGAAATGTTTTCCAAAATATGTGTCAGATTAACTTATATGTAGATCTTTGAAAAGGAGTTTCAAGTCGAGTAAATAGAAAAGTTTCATACAACAGTTTTCCGCGATTTTCCACCCTTGTGGGTGGAATTTTCCAAATTCCGTCTTAGTGTGCACTTTCATCATAGATGGAACCTACTGTGAAAAATTTAACACCCTAGCTCATACGGTTTGGGCTGTGCAATGATTGCCAATCAGTCAGCACGAACTCTTTTATATATATAGATACCTCCATTTCTCATTTCATATAATTCATGTTCCTCCTGTGCTAAGTAATTGTTTAATCTTGTTTATTTTTTCATCTCTCCCTTGACGTATAACCAAATTGTCTTCAAATGAATTATTAGTTTGTATGAATCATCTTTTACTACTATTACATCTGCTTCGTGCATCAACGTTCTGCATTCTTTTAGCCGTTCTATGTTCCAATATATACCCAACGTTTTGAAGCTATAATGTCCGTCTAGCTATTCTTGGATTTAAATCCTTTTTGTTAATCGTCAATTTAAGTGAGTTGCAGTCTGTTACAATTATTACAAGAACGTTGCAGTCGGACGCACTCGACTGCAGAATGCTCTGTTCCCAGTCCTGTATAATTTGGTTATTTGTGGGTACGGAAAGAGACGTCTGTATGTCAAATTTGATGACTCTACCTGTCCAGGTGTGGGAGATATAGATTTTGCTCATTTGTACATATTGACACTTCACAAATTGAGAATATACCCCAACATGTGTAGTAAGTTTGGTTGCTCTAGCTTCAAGCGTGTGGAAAAAAATGCGTTTATACGGACAGACGGACATTTTGCAAACCCACTATGTTTTTTTAAGCTAAGCAATTTTTCCTTTAGATTAACATTCTTTCAATTGTTCAGAGCAAAAATAAAATTTGTTATCTTTCTTTGTCGCGTCATAGAGAGGTTTCGCAATTATTGAGAAGCCTTTAATGAATCTAGTAAAATATGGGCACATACCCAAGTAACTTCACATCATGTACTTTTCTTGGTTCCGGAAAATTATTTATTGCCTTTATTCCATTCGTGTCTGCCTTAACACCATCGCTTGAAATAATATAACCGAGATCTTTCCCATTACTTTGAAGAAAACTCATTTATGGAGTCGCAGTTCTACTAATCGGCTAAAAACTTCTTTCAGTATTGTGAAATGGTCGTCTAATTCCTTTATTGCAATATTAAGCAATTAGAAAATTAAGCAATATATTTAATATCTACTGTTTAAGCGAAAAATAGTATATTGGGTTTGCGAAATGTCCGTCTGTCCGTATGAACGCAATTTTTTTGCCTTTATCTTTGAGCTAGAGCAACCAAATTTGGTACACATGTTGGTGTATATCGTCAATTTATAAAGTGTCAAGATCAGTTTTCTTTTTAATCTCATCATGATATTTTGGACGACAGCCAATTAGTAAATAAATTAATCATTCGAACATATTGTTAAATTTCGAAACATTTATTTTAATGAAGTATTCAAAATTTTTTTTACTATTCCTTTTTTTCTTGTCACATTCCATATGTTATTTGGTTATTTTTTATAAATCCAATCTGACACGGGATTCATTTGTTGCTGTGCCAAATATCGATAAGATCGCTGTGACAAAATTCAAACTTGCCTGAATATTATGGAATTGAGAAAAAAGGGGCCAAAAATATTGCAATGCGATCAAATACGACACTTATAGGAACACACTGACGTAATTAGTTTTTCTCAGAAGGCTTCAGTTCATTTGCTATATTCAACGAAGCACAGGGAATACGAGTTAATGTTCTAAAGAAATACATATGGATTAGACATTACACACAACTAAACTACACAAAAAAATGTTTTCCGAAGTAAATCTTAGTGTCATTTTCTAAAGGACTTTGCCCACTTAACACGAAAATGGTACTTACAATTTTTTTCATGGAAGCGTTTTCAAAAATTTAATTTTTTTCTTTGAATTTTTGAATTTGCTCCAACATTTTTGAATACATTTCCACTTCTATTTAACCGATTTGGCCGAGCAAGCGCTTAAATTAGAGGTAAGTAAACTCTTTTCACATTTTTTCATACATTATTAGATCGGCTCAGTAGTTCAGATGCTAGTGATTTTAATAGGTTCCAAAATACGGTTTTTTGTGATTATTTGAGATCCAAAGCTTACATATCGTTCGTTTCCAGAAAATTGGCAACAACCAACTTGAAAGAATTCTAGGCTGTAGTTTCAACGGTAACAAAAGTTTGGAAAATTATCGTCTTTTAGCAACTTTTTAACTTTGGGGCCTGCGAAGACGCCTTCTTTAATCTTTGCATATGACAGATGCGGAAAAATTATGCAAACGAGCGAACACTTTACCCTCTTTATCCAGTTTTTTGATAAAGTTTTTTATTAGTTCCAATTTAATATGCAACGGGGGATCACGATAGGATCGTATTAGATGTTGGCTTTGCCGACCACAGTGTTTGTTTTTGCTGGCCATTCCTTCTGTTTATAATGAGAGCAATTGCGCTGTTCAAAAAGGCAAAGAAAGCAGCAATTTTTGGTATAGCCTCCTTGCATCCCACATAACATGGCAACAATTTTGAGGCCAGAGCAAATTTTCCACTAATAGCTTTTATAGCTGATGCATTCCAGCAAATTGACCATTCTTTCGTATGTTTCCTTTGTGTTGACAGCAGGTGCAATGGGAACTAATGGTTTTTGATTACCATTGTGAAAGAGAGCTGCTTTTAAACTTTCGTTGCTTCCGTCAATAAACAACTGCCACTCGCTTGGGGGGTTATGGGATTGGTGGAGCTCCTTGAACAAACCCGAAACATCATTGCAATTGCAAATTTGGTTATCCTTCGTAAAATACTTTGCGTATGATTCGTGACGGTTTCTATTAGTATTATTAGTTGCAGTTGATTCTTCTGCCGATTCGACATTTTTTTTTAGGGCTGAGCTCGGACACAGGATACAGAACATCACGCGAATGAAGTACCGGAAGCGTAACTGCGCTGACGTGGGCGTAATTCCATTTTAAACTATTTCCAAAGTCACTCTTTTTGCTGAGGCAAAAGTAGCAATCAGTCTTGGGACAATATGAATTTCTCCATACCATTGGCGTGTCGGATGTCACGTATCGGCTAAAGTAAAAACACATGACTATGCATATTGAATAAAAATAGAAAAATTACAAATTCATACCTTTGGTCATTGGGCCAGTAGCTTAGAATTGAATGACATTGAGCACATAGAAACTTGGGTTTCCACGGATTGCACAGTGGGAGATACGTCGAACCTAGCGGCGCGAAAGTCAAATTTTCACTTTCTAAATTACGGAAATTGTTTAATTCCTTTTAATAGGCATTTGATGCCTATTTGATGCGCCACAACGAAAGAGGCGTTGGAAAAAATTTCTGATTATGAAGACTTATGTGTTTGATACTGTTTTCAAATCTAGAAAATGTACTGACAAGAAACGTGATGAAATTAATAGAAAGTTGGAAATTTTCTAAGCAGACTTACTGAATGATGGAAGGCATGCAAGCGAGTCAAGCTGGTTTTTGAGAAGAAATACGAAAAATGGCTAGATGCATCAGCTCATCTAATTGATCAAAATGAAAATTTTGATAGCGGTCGTCCTGAAAAAGATACTTTCCGAACTTTGTTCACAATGATAGGTTAAAGGAGTGGCACACTTAGTAAAAGAAATACCACGCTGTTAATTGATGGTGGCAACGAGTTCCAGCTTGTACAAGGCTGGAAAGCGAAGTGCGTCCAAAGTTGTTTCACTACTGAATGTTGTCGAGAGTGCTGGCAAAAAAAATCAAAAGCCGTTAGATTCTCGACCAAATCTTCCAATTCCGAATTCGCCCGAGCAAGCGCTGGCACTTTATATTGACGTGGCACACATACAAGCTGACGCAGGCCAGCGCAAAAGGTCAGAATGCAAATATCTATCCTTCCTACGATGCATTGCGCCTTGTAAAAAAAAAGTGCTACCCTACTGGACTGAGTGTAAATGAGTATTCCGCTGAAGTACCTCTGCAGAACTTAGTGGACCATTCTATTACGCGAATTATACAAGCGAATCCACTGACTTTTGTTACAAATCTTAGCAGCAGCAACAATATCACACTAACTGTAATTTATAAATGGGGCTGTGACGGCAGTAGTGCCCATTCAACTTATAGACAAAAGTTTAGCGATTCTGAGGCTAATATGGTCGATCAACATTTATTTTCAGTTTGCATTGTAGCCTTGCAAGTAAAAATAAAATCAGCAATTTTGTGGAAAATCACGCGACCATCTTCAACTAGATATTGCAGGCCACTGAATTTACTCAGCCAGAAAGAATCTAGTGAATTAGCTCGATCGAAAACTTAAAAAATTAAAAGCCAAATTTCTGAAATTATGCCAACACATATATTCAATTTTGAAGTTAAGTTGCCTTCGTCAGTTCACAGAATATTGTTGCAGGGTGCAGACATTAGAAGTCAAGTTTGTCTTCCAATTAGAATTATGTTAGAGGAAGCTCTTGAAGCCAGAAACAAAGATTGCCGGAATATATGAACACCACACACGAAAGAACTCCAGGATAAACACAATGGAGGATTTTATAAACGCACTTTTCGTTTCCACTGATCCTGTTATAACTTCTTTATCCAAAAGTTCATCCAGATGTTCAAAAGAAAATATTTTCATGGAGGAAGATGTCAAGAAGTTACTTTAATTTGCGGCACACAAAGAGAATCCTCGCCTTCCGATATTTCGGATTCAGAATAATACTTTTCTACTTGTTTTTTTTTAAATATTAATTTCGTTTATGAACCGTTACACTTAAATATTAATAAGATTCAGAGAACCGATAAAATATTTTTTAGTTATCATTATTAAGTAATATTGAAACAAAAAAATAAAATAATAAAAAAAATTTTTTTTAAATAATTTAAACAAAAAAAAATTATTTTACTTTAAATTCAAATTAAAAATAAATAAATAAAATCAACGTTGGGTTATTATTATTTCAGAAAAATTACCATTCTTAAGAAAGCGTTATAATTATTTAAGTTATTAATTATGCCCCGCTATATCCGCCGTTTCGCCCACTGTGGATCGCTAAGATTTGGTATCATTCCAAAGTATTTTAGATATATTGGTATCTTATCAGTAAATTTCCTCATATTCTATTCAACCATAAGCTTACCGCACATATTGCAGAAATCGTGTGAGTTGTTTATGCACTTAAACACTCGACTTATTTTCACAAGTTTCATTTATTTAATAAAACGAAGACAAGAACTCCAGGTTACCAGGTTTTTTTTTTGGTCTTTTACTGAAAGATACATTACTTAGCCATATATTGTTGGATTTGCATCAATAATAGCTTATTTTTTTTGAAACAGTCAATATTTGCGATTTCTATTTTTTCCAGGACGATATGTGAGCTTTCGATCTCTAATAATCACAAAAAACCGTAATGTCAAACGTATTAGAATCGCTAGCATCTGAACTACTGAACCGATCTTAATAGTGTATGAAAAAGTAGAGTTGTAGAGGATCACTAACATTTAATTTAAGTGCTTGCTTTGCCAAATCGGTTAAATAGAAATGGAAATATATTCAAAAATGTTGAAGCAACTACGAAAATATTAATAATTTTGGTTTTTTGTTAATTAGCGTTAATTTTTTATTATTCAGTTTTATATTTTTATATTTTCTATTTATATTATATATTTTTTTAGTTTTGACAATGATATAGTCTTCTATATTAATTTGACACTTGCTCTCGCAATTTGACCCATAATTTTATCAGCATAAGGAAAGTTAAAAACCTCAATTTTATATTTATATCGCTTAGATTTGTGGCATATGCAACAGAATTAAATGCCAGTAGGCCTATAATGTGGTGCAGTCGTTTTTTTTTTTTTTTTTGTTTTGCTAGTTTGCGGTCATTATGTCTGCTCGTTTATACTGCAAATCAACGAATAACTTTACAAATGAAGAAACCGAAACAATACATCTTTTCCACTAAAATACTTTTCAAAAAAATGTGTACATATAGAAAAGTGTGCGTATAAACTCCGCATTGAAGCGCTGAAACGTAAATACTCTAACCTCACAGTCAAAAATTGAATACAGCCAGTTAAAAAAAATGGTGGTTATATACGCATAGTCAAAAATAGAATCAAAAATACATTTCACATTAATTATAAACGTTAATTAAATATTTATTTCTTAAGCCAAATAATTAGAGTAACTTAATTTATAAGAATAGGAGAATTCAAATTGCGCGCTAGAAAAAAAAATTATGCGAAAGCCAGCTGTGTTACAAAAATTGTCGAGGCTTGGCTCGTTGTTGTCGAAGCAAATCTCAATCTATTTTTTTAGAATCGTTACCTCGAGCTCCCTACTTACCCTAAAACATGAAAACAAAACGACGAAATTTTTTCAACCAAACTTAATTTTTATACTATGTTCCCGAAGGGAAGTATATAGTATATTGGGTTTGCGAAATGTCCGTCTGTCCGTATGAACGCAATTTTTTTGCCTTTATCTTTGAGCTAGAGCAACCAAATTTGGTACACATGTTGGTGTATATCGTCAATTTATAAAGTGTCAAGATCAAATTAATACACATTAACAAAAAACCATAAATTATATAATTATAAAAAATAGTAAAATTTATATTAGCCGCCATCAGCGGGGCTTGAAGATAGATCGTCGAGATATATCGCCATCAACAATTCTTTGTGGCAGAAGACAATAAGTATGTGCTCAACAAGCAAAATGTGGGTACATTCGAATGGGTGACCCCATAGAAAATTTTTTCGTTGTATGAGATGCGCCTTCTGTATGCCTTTATATACTTTGATACTACATTCCTTGATCTTCATTTTCCATTATTAAGTTGAATTTATTGGATCGAATTTGTTCGATTGTCACGAAAAAATGTAAAATGCAGCTGATCGATTGTTTACTTTTGAAAGCTCATAAAAAGCTTTTGGGAAGTTTCTAAAGTTTGTTTTTATTAATTTGTATGGGTATGATGTATTTACTTTAAGAATTTAAAATCAAAAATACGATACATTAACATAAAAATTTCGACGTTTTCTCAAAAAAAAAAAAAAAAAAACGACTTGGACCATAGTGCTTTGAAACCTTTTCATTTATCTGCAATCTCCATCCATCGTCGTTTTTCTTAATTTTTCTTTACGTTTGTCTGCTCTACGTTGTTGTTGCCTTATGCATCGTGCGTCGTGCGTTTAGTGAAGGCACCAAGCGTTTTTGTGCTTACCTTTGGAAATTAGTTTAAAGCAATTTGAATTAAAGCCAAATATGTTTAATTTCAGAGTTTTCTACCACTTTTCCGAACGTAGCATTTTGCATTTTCCAAAAACGGTGCCGTATGTTTTCGCGAATTTTCCGACCGTGGGGGTAGAGTCTTAACAATATTTTAACGCCGCACCTTTTTCGTTTTTGTGTAGAACCACTTATCGACTTATTTTACGTAAGAAGCATTCAAAATTTTTTTTAACGTGATGGGAATAAAATTTTATTCTCGTATATTGATGTGCTTTAAACCATAACAATTAAAGTACGTTCATATTATATTTTTGCAGGAAGGCAATTTGGATAATTTTGGTTAATACGCATATGGTGAAGCAGAATGTCAAGCAGATCAGTTTCACATTGATCGCTTTGGTTTTGCTTATTTACTGAATATTAAATTCAAAACTATGAAAAAAGATTTATTTATATAATCGAAAGCGTGCTAGAATTGATATACCAAGGAATACGTCAATATCTTTCCGATATATTAAAAATGTATTTCGAATATTTTGGGTTTTCTAAATACTTTTTATTCCGATGTCCTAAAGGCAAACGACTGTAGCATTCTACATTTCCTTATTTCTTGCTTATTTCTGATGGCAGAAACAGGGGATGGAAAAACAGTTGTCTGTGTGTAAAATTTGGAAACCACCTACACCGAAAAAAAATTTCACATACTCATAATTTGAAACTTTTGATTGGATTTGTGTTTTTGGGCCTTGTGCTCAAAGCTTGTGTCGATCCAAGAATAAACAAGTAAGAATGTTGCAGTCGGACACGTCCGACTGCAAAATACTCTGTTCCTAGTCCTATATAATTTGGCTATTTGTGGGTTCGGAAAAAGACGCGAAAAAAACAAACATGGCTACACTTCATAAATTGATGGTATACACCACCATGTGTACCAAGTTTGGTTGCTCTAGCTTCAAGGGTGTGGAAAAAATTGCGTTCATACGGACAGACGGACATTTCGCAAACCCAATATACACTTTTTCCCTTCGGAAACAGAGTATACAAATATTTGTTTGGTGCCGGGACGTTATTAGCTCAGGGTTATTTTTTGCCCAATGTGGCGATGCCTGACGGGCGGGAACAAAGCGGGTACCTACGTCTGTGCAGCTGTGCAGAAGGAGACAAGCCCGACTCATAAACTATATATATTCTTATCAAAAGTATCAGCATCAAAAGATATTTAAATTTTGCCATGTCCGTCGGTCCGTCTGTCCGGATGAACGCGTGGGAAGAAGCAGTACAGCCACCACTTAAAATACCTCGTTTGCGCTGTCGCTTGTGTGTGTACGTCTTTGTGTATATGTGTGTGTGTGTACGTAGATGCATTCGGAAATATATGACCTGAGTACAGGGAGTTTACTCGACTATACTTTCAAGTAAGACATTTTTACTTGTTTTTGTAAATAAACGCACTTATTTTGTCTCTACTATTATTAAAGTTTACTTTATTTTTTAAATCATTGATGCCCAGTTTTTTATACTATGTTCCCGAAGGGAAAAATAGTATATTGGGTTTGCGAAATGTCCGTCTGTCCGTATGTATGAACGCAATTTTTTTGCCTTTATCTTTGAGCTAGAGCAACCAAATTTGGTACATATGTTGGTGTATATCGTCAATTTATAAAGTGTCAAGTTCAGACAACCACCCCCACCCCCTCCCCCAAAATTTGGGGAAAACATGTATCTTCCACATTTTTAAAGCTAGAGTCACCAAATTTGGCATACACACTAAAGTTGAGATTCCTGACAGATCTGCATCAAAAATTTTTGGACCCAACCAACCCCAACCCCCCAATGGAGCAAAACCTATATCTCCCACACCAGTAAAGCTAGAGTCACCAAATTTGGCATGCAGACTAATGTTGAGCCCCTGGATAAAACTGCATCAAAAATTTTGGACACCCCCCACTCCCACGCCCCCAAAGTAGCAAAATCGCGTTTCTTTCTAAACTCACAAATACCCATATTAAATAGGACTAGGAACATAGTATTCTGCAGTCGGGTGCGTCCGCCGTCGGACGCTGCCGCCGACTGCAACGTTCTTACTTGTTTTTGTAATAAATATGTAAGCTTAATTTCGCTTATTCTATTCTAAAGTTTCCATTGAACATTTTTTATTTTAGTACCTGCAAATGATATATGGCGCGGTGTAACAGCTGTTAGTAATGCTGGCAAAAAGAGAGGTCGCGGAAAAGGAACGGGAAGAAAAGTAGCAAAGGACCTAAACCGAGGACAAACAATTGGACTCGGAAAAAAAAGTTGTCTTTGGCCAGGCCTAAATGCGCCAATTCTACGAGGAAACGAACTTATGCAACAACAAAAACAGTCGGATAACATGGAAAGGGATAGCAACATTATTAAATTGCGTGACTCAATGGGTAATTTTAAACTAACGAAAATAAATCCAATAGATCGTGGATGGTCTGGAACAAAAATGCCAGGTCGCAGTATTGGACCTCCAGATGCCGTTGGGGAGGATGAATTTAATTTATTCGACACCCATGTATTGGAGAATAAAATTGTTTTTATTATGAAAGGAAATATGGGAAGGAAACGAAGATACTCTGTTTTATCCGTTACTGGCAATAGAAATGGCTTGGCTGGGTTTGCTACAGCTAAAGCTCCAGAAGTTCGAACTGCTCTCAGGAAATCGAAAAATCGTGCTGGACAGAAACTTATAAGTGTTAACCGTTATGAAAATAGAACCATTAATCACGATTTTTATACTGGATTTGGAAAAACAAAAATTTTTGTTTTTAAAAAACACGAGGGATATGGTTTGGTATGTCATCGGGCTATTCAAACTATATGCAAGGTTATTGGAATAAAGGATATATATGCTAAAATAGAAGGTTCAACAAACCTACAGCATATTGTAAAAGCATTTTTTATTGGACTTATGCGACAAAAATCGTATCAGGATATAGCGAATGAATCAAAGTTGCATATTGTTGAACATCAACTGGCAAAAAATGGATTTACACAGATAAAAGCTAGTCCATTATTGGATCCGAAGATTTCAGAAAACGATCGCATTATAGATTTTATGCAGTTTACTTTGGGAAATAAAATTGTATTGCGAAATAAAAAAATAATGCCTTATTATGTTCAGTCTAAAGGTTACAATATATTTGAACTTAAAAAAGAGCGGCTTCGAAATCAATCAAATGTTCGTGTACACAATTTGGTTAACACTTACGAATAAATAAAAACTGTTTAATGATTAACATTACGCTTACATAATTTGACACTATCATGGGTGTCATGGATATCTAGAGATTTTGGATTCCGTTTTTCAGCCTGCGACCAATTTATTTATTTATTTATTTTTTCCTAAAAAGGCTTGCGCAATCACTGTCTGTCAGGCCGTATAAGACGACTGCATGACCTCACTCATAATATTAGCTCAAATGAATTAATTCGAATGCTGTCATTGACTGAGTGCAAGGCACACAATGAAATAAACTTGTATGAGTGTGAGTGACGTAGAATAGTGACGTTGTGAGCAATCCTTTCCCCCACTCCCAAGCAAATGGGAAGCCCTTTGGATTCTCAAAGGCATAAGATCAAAGTGACGTACGTCACAATGTAAACGTACCGACTCAGCAATTTTGAATGTTGCTGTTGTCAACTGTAAGCCTTAAGATTTTTGTCTTGACCAGAAGCTTGAGATCTTATTTTGAATGAATAAAGTAGTTATTTATTTGCATCCAAACGGTTCGGTTGGTTTTTATTGTGCATCTGAAAACTGAATCAAAAGTAATTTGATCTTCAAAAAAGAGACTTAGCATACACAGAAAACTTCAGTGGTGCAGCCAGTAGGATCAAATAAAAGAATTATTGAATAATTCCTCTGGATAAATTTGATTCTAGAAGACGAATCCTATTTGCAAGGATTTAATGTATTATCCGTTTCTGGGCATTGCATATCTTTGACCCTTGCAATCGAGGACTAAGTGGGGAATGCACATCACAAACATTAAGTGAACTCAAATCACATCGAACTCAAATCGCACAACTATATGAAATAGTTTCAGTTTTAAGCAACATTTAAGTGAATTCAAATCTGTTGGAACATTATCATTATAGGGTTAAGAACAACTTGAATGTATAACAGCTGATTGATTCAGTTAGGTAATTTACACATTGTCATTAGTTCGTAAGTCATGCAGACTTCACTGTATTAAAGCAACTCAAAGACGTGGTTCTCGCTTAGTTTGATATTTCGTTTTCTCTGGTGGTTACTTTGATCGAACACGCGGTAGCTAGTCTACACACACAAGTAACTTTTAACAAAATCACAGCGAGCTAAGATATCACAAATAAACAGTTTCAATTATAAACAACAACAAATTAGTGATGTATCCACGATGGCCAAAAATTTAAGAAACGAAATGATGAACGAGTGCCTATATTTTCTAACTGCATTGATAAATTCGATGGCTGTGAAGACGAGATGGCAACTTTCTTCGAAGCTATTGAACAAACAAAGATGGCTTATCGAACAGCAGATGCCACGCAACAATTTAAAATATTCCAAGTCATCAAAAGTCTGCTCACAGGCAGACCAAAATCTGTGCTATAACGATACGCACCAACATCTTGGATCGATCTTCGAGCACACCTGATTGATAGCTTTAACACAGCAACGTCGTTGGAGGAGCTGGTGTCCAGAATTAGACACACCAAGTTTAATAACAATATACGTGTTTCCTATTGTGAGTTAGTAAGGCCGTTGCAGTTCATTTTAATATAAACAATAAAACATTCTTTATTAAAATTCTCCTCCTTCGCGTTTTGGCGGTTTTTACGCCTTCTTCAGGGAGTCTGCATGCATATAAAAACATTTTTTTATTTATTTATTTTTTTAATGCTAGATACAACAAGTAAGAATGCTCTAGTCGAGTATACCCGACTACGAAACTCCCTGTACCCAGGTCTAAAACTTCCAATCATATGTTCGTCTCTTACACATGCACGCACACATACATACAGAAAGCCGCACACACGCCAGCCACAGCGTACGCAAGACATTTTAAGTCGTTGCTGTGCTTATTCCCCCCCTCGCTCCATTACTGAATCTTGTTTGTTGAATAACTTCCGTGTTTATTATCCGATCGACTTGAAATTTGGACAGTAGATTAAGAGTGACCGAAGTAGTGTACATGCCAAATCCCAGCTATATCTATAAAACTGTGGCTGTATAACGTTTTGATCGTATTGCGGGGGAACGGGGTAAGATATCTGAGATGAAAAACAAACTTGACCTGCTCCCGCTATACACGAACCTACATTCCACATTTGGTGTCTCTAGCTCTTATAGTTGCCGAGATCCTTGCGTTCATACATACGAACAGACAGACGGACATGGCCAAATCGAAATCTCTTTTGATGCTGATCAAGAATATATATACTTTATAGGGTCGGAGATGTCTCCTTCTGCCTGTTACATACTTTTGCACAAATCCAATACCCCCTTTTTACCCATTTTATGGGTACAGGGAGTAATTATGAAAATTATATCTACCTAGTTTATTTAGCACTGGCTGCTAGGGCCTTTGGCTTTCAGTGTTTAAGAGATTTTGTTGTTCTTAAAATTTATAGTGTGAATATATATGTATATGTGGGAGCTTATAATTATGTGTGTTAGAGGTAGTATGGTGTGTTAGATTAGGTGGTAAATGTTGGTGTCTTTAAGAAATCGTATTATTTTTTTAATGTTGATAGGATCGGTGTTTGCGAAAATTTGTGTGTCAGGGCTGGGCATGAATTCAGAATATGTTCTGTTGTAATTTTTGTGTTTGTTTGGCAGTGAGGGCAGTTTTGTGAGAGAGTTCTATCAATATAGTGTTGGTGAGTTATTTTAGAGTAGCCTAGGCGAAGTGTTACTATTTTTATTTGGTCGAGTCTTTTGATTTGTTGTTGTGCGACACTTAGGTAGTTTGGTATGTGGGTGTTGTTGTGTTAATATTTTTAAACCATCTATTGAAGTGCTGGAGGATATTTTCTATATTTTTGTGGTGTTAAGGCGCATCTTACCCATTATTATTATTATTAGTGATGGGGGCGTTACACTGCGACCTATGAGATCTATTGTGCCCCCTTCTAAGCCTAAAGCTCACTCATCAACCCTATCTCCTGCATGAATGCAAGGATCTTGGCCGGATCTAGAGTACCTATATCGTTTGTCTGAAGGAAAAACCCACCCAGGTACCTGTTTCTTCTCCTGGCAAGGGCAATGCAGTCTGTTAGTATGTGTGATGAGGTTTCAGCCTCCATTTTACAGAATCTGCATGTCCCGCTTGCTTAGGTGGTTTCTTAGTCCACAGTGCCCCGTCAGAAGGCCGGTGACTATTCTAAGTGAATTCTTCCCCAGTGGTATTAATTGCTTGAATCTTTTACGATCATAGTTTCCTAAGAGTGACTTTGCCTGTCTTAGACCTGGTGTATTTCTCCAGCTTGACTGCCTTCTGTTGTCCTCTTCTATCCTAAGATGTTCTCTTATTGTGTTTCTTCCTATGCCACAGAACGGTCTGGGCCTACCAGAGGTTTTCCTGCTGCTAGCTTAGCCAGTTCATCAGCTGCTTCGTTCCCGGGTATATCTCTGTGTCCTGGTATCCATCTGAGGGCAAGCCTATTTTTCCCGTCCAGTTGGTTCAATTTGGTTCGCACTTCTCGAACCAACTTCGATGAGATTTTTGGGCTGCTTACAGCGCTAATTGCTGCTTGGCTATCAGAGAGTATGACTATGCTTCTGTTTTGATAGTTTCTTAGGATATTGAATTCAGCACATCTCCCGATGGCACATACCTCAGCTTGGAAGATGCTGGTGTATCTGCCTAAAGGTTCGTGGTACTTAATCCGAGGACCTACCAAACCAAGGCCCGTGCCTTGGTTTGTTAGGGATCCGTCAGTATACCATGTGATTGTGTGATTCTCCATGGGATGTACGTCCTCTAGTGTCGTCCAGCTCTTTTTGTTACAAAGATGAACTTTGAAGTGACGCTCGAAGATTACCTCGGCGGTCATTTCATCCCTCGGTTGCATGAGTAGGGGGAGTTCTCTTTCTAGTTTGTCAGCATCTTCCCTGCTAATACCATTCTTAGCCACTCCTATTGATGATATTCTGAGAAGGGTTGCCTTTCGTTGGAGTTCAATCGTGTGATTGAGTGGAGTTAGCTCCATTAAAACTTCTAGGGCCGCTGTCGGACAGGTGCGCATTGCACCTGTCATGCAGGCGCAGGTCATTCTCTGCAGTCTTTGTAGCTGATTTGCACGGTGGCGAGCTGTGCTCTGTCTCCCCAGGCGATGGCCCCATATGTTATCATCGGTCTAACTATCATAAGATATAGCCATCTTATTATATGGGGCGCTGTGCCCCACGATTTTCCGGCTATACTTCTGCAGGTATATAGTGCCCTAGAGCACTTATCCATTGTATTCTTTACATGTGATGCAAAGTTCAATTTGCTATCAAGGGTAACTCCTAGGTACTTAACCTCCCTGCTGGTTACTAAGGTAGTACCTGCTAGTACTATTTGCTTCATCCTCTGCAATTTGTACCTTCTTGTGAAGGGGACTACGACAGTTTTGGAAGGGTTTAGGTTGAGACCGACCTCCTTACACCAGTCGTATGTCGTCCTTAATCGTAGTTGGATTATATCGCAGAGTGACTCCTCAAACTTGCCTAGGGCTATGATGACTATATCATCGGCATACCCTTGGCATTGTACACCTTTGCTAGAGAGCCTATCCAGTAACTCATCGACTAGAATGCTCCATAGCAACGGAGACAATACGCCCCTTTGGGGACACCCTCTCTTGGTTGTGACTGTAACAGTGCTATCCCCCACTGTTGCTGTGGCCTGTCTGGTTCTAAGCAGTGAATGAATCCATCTGCTAATTACCGCACCTACCCCCTTCCTACGCAGAGATGCATGGACAGCGTCATGAGACGTATTGTCGAAGGTACCCTCTATATCTAGGAAGGCGCAGATAGCCACTTCCTTAGTATCAACTGTTTTCCTCAGCGTTCTGTGCAGTTGATATAGTGCTGTGTCTGTGGAACGACCTGCTCTGTATGCGTGCTGTGCTGGGTGCAGCGGGCTCTGCTTTAGCAGAGTGCTTCTAATATTGTTGTCCACCAGCTTTTCTAACGTTTTCAATAAAAACGATGTTAAGCTGATGGGTCTGAAGGACTTGGGGTTGGTGATGTCTTTCTTCCCTGCCTTGGGGATGAAGACCACCCTAGCTCTGCTCCAGGCACTGGGTATATGACCCAGTGCTAGGCTACTTGTCATTATTTTCCTCAGGCTTGACAAGAGTTGATCCTGTCCTTGCTGTAGGAAGATAGGTGAGATTCTATCCAGGCCTGGTGACTTGTAGGGCTGGAAAGTTCCAAGGGCCCATTTTAGTCTCTCCGTCGTAACTATAGATTTTGCAGTTGCCCAATCTATGTTACGTGGCCTGGGTTGAACGACAAGTATGACGTAGTCATCCACAATAGGGGTACTCCCCGGGAAGTGCGTTTCGAACAGTAGTTCCAATTTCTCCATGTTATTGGAGGTGAAGGAGTCATCTTTCCTCTTCAGGGTCATATTGGCCTCAGGCGCCCGTTTTGAGAGCACTTTGTGCAGTCGGGCGCCCTCATTCACACTTTCTATGGATTCACAGAAGTCTCTGTAGTTCTTCCGTTTAGCTTTCCTTAACTCCTTGTTGTAGGAGGTAAAACTCTGACGGTAGAGGTCCCAGGTGTCATCCCTCTTCGCTCTATTGAAGAGTTGACGGGTGGTAACGCGCAGCTTTTCAAGGCGATCGTTCCACCATGGGGCGTCTGTTTCCCTACGTTGTCTACCCAGGGGACAGCTACTTTCGAAAGCAAATAATATGCTACAGTGGGTGTTTGGGTATACCAGTCACGTCCCTGGTTAGCTCGAGAGATAGGTTTCTCGTGTAGAGTTCCCAGTTCGTTTTCCTAGGATTACGAATAGCTGTGCTAGTATCCATATTCGCCCTAAGGTTGAATAGGATTGTTCTGTGGTCTGACATGGACTCCTCTGGTGATACATGCCAGTCCCGTATGTGTGGCTTGAAGGACAGGCTTACCAGGGTAATGTCCAGTACTTCTTCTCTGATCCTATTTACGAATGTCGGTGAAGATCCGACATTTCCTATCTCTAGGTTATATTTGGATATAAAATCAAGTAGGCACTCACCTCTGGGGTTGATGTCCTTACTTCCCCACACCACGTGGTGCGCGTTGGCGTCGCATCCCACGATGATAGGCAGTCGATGCGTCCTGCAATATTCCACCAGACCGCACACTTCTGGGGGTGGGCATGGCTCATCTCCTGCGAAGTACGCCGACGCTACCACTATTGTGGTGGCAGTTCCTAACGCCTGGACTGTGATTGGGACGCAGTCCCGGGTCAGAAATTCTGAAAGGATATTGTAGTTAATGCCTTTCCTTACCATTATACAGGTACAAATCCAATACCCCCTTTTTACCCATTTTATGGGTACAGGGAGTAATTATGAAAATTATATCTACCTAGTTTATTTAGCACTGGCTGCTAGGGCCTTTGGCTTTCAGTGTTTAAGAGATTTTGTTGTTCTTAAAATTTATAGTGTGAATATATATGTACATGTGGGAGCTTATAATTATGTGTGTTAGAGGTAGTATGGTGTGTTAGATTAGGTGGTAAATGTTGGTGTCTTTAAGAAATCGTATTATTTTTTTAATGTTGATAGGATCGGTGTTTGCGAAAATTTGTGTTTCAGGGCTGGGCATGAATTCAGAATATGTTCTGTTGTAATTTTTGTGTTTTTTTGGCAGTGAGGGCAGTTTTGTGAGAGAGTTCTATCAATATAGTGTTGGTGAGTTATTTAAGAGTAGCCTAGGCGAAGTGTTACTATTTTTATTTGGTCGAGTCTTTTGATTTGTTGTTGTGCGACACTTAGGTAGTTTGGTATGTGGGTGTTGTTGTGTTAATATTTTTAAACCATCTATTGAAGTGCTGGAGGATATTTTCTATATTTTTGTGGTGTTAAGGCGCATCTTACCCATTATTATTATTATTAGTGATGGGGGCGTTACACTGCGACCTATGAGATCTATTGTGCCCCCTTCTAAGCCTAAAGCTCACTCATCAACCCTATCTCCTGCATGAATGCAAGGATCTTGGCCGGATCTAGAGTACCTATATCGTTTGTCTGAAGGAAAAACCCACCCAGGTACCTGTTTCTTCTCCTGGCAAGGGCAATGCAGTCTGTTAGTATGTGTGATGAGGTTTCAGCCTCCATTTTACAGAATCTGCATGTCCCGCTTGCTTAGGTGGTTTCTTAGTCCACAGTGCCCCGTCAGAAGGCCGGTGACTATTCTAAGTGAATTCTTCCCCAGTGGTATTAATTGCTTGAATCTTTTACGATCATAGTTTCCTAAGAGTGACTTTGCCTGTCTTAGACCTGGTGTATTTCTCCAGCTTGACTGCCTTCTGTTGTCCTCTTCTATCCTAAGATGTTCTCTTATTGTGTTTCTTCCTATGCCACAGAACGGTCTGGGCCTACCAGAGGTTTTCCTGCTGCTAGCTTAGCCAGTTCATCAGCTGCTTCGTTCCCGGGTATATCTCTGTGTCCTGGTATCCATCTGAAGGCAAGCCTATTTTTCCCGTCCAGTTGGTTCAATTTGGTTCGCACTTCTCGAACCAACTTCGATGAGATTTTTGGGCTGCTTACAGCGCTAATTGCTGCTTGGCTATCAGAGAGTATGACTATGCTTCTGTTTTGATAGTTTCTTAGGATATTGAATTCAGCACATCTCCCGATGGCACATACCTCAGCTTGGAAGATGCTGGTGTATCTGCCTAAAGGTTCGTGGTACTTAATCCGAGGACCTACCAAACCAAGGCCCGTGCCTTGGTTTGTTAGGGATCCGTCAGTATACCATGTGATTGTGTGATTCTCCATGGGATGTACGTCCTCTAGTGTCGTCCAGCTCTTTTTGTTACAAAGATGAACTTTGAAGTGACGCTCGAAGATTACCTCGGCGGTCATTTCATCCCTCGGTTGCATGAGTAGGGGGAGTTCTCTTTCTAGTTTGTCAGCATCTTCCCTGCTAATACCATTCTTAGCCACTCCTATTGATGATATTCTGAGAAGGGTTGCCTTTCGTTGGAGTTCAATCGTGTGATTGAGTGGAGTTAGCTCCATTAAAACTTCTAGGGCCGCTGTCGGACAGGTGCGCATTGCACCTGTCATGCAGGCGCAGGTCATTCTCTGCAGTCTTTGTAGCTGATTTGCACGGTGGCGAGCTGTGCTCTGTCTCCCCAGGCGATGACCCCATATGTGATCATCGGTCTAACTATCATAAGATATAGCCATCTTATTATATGGGGCGCTGTGCCCCACGATTTTCCGGCTATACTTCTACAGGTATATAGTGCCCTAGAGCACTTATCCATTGTATTCTTTACATGTGATGCAAAGTTCAATTTGCTATCAAGGGTAACTCCTAGGTACTTAACCTCCCTGCTGGTTACTAAGGTAGTACCTGCTAGTACTATTTGCTTCATCCTCTGCAATTTGTACCTTCTTGTGAAGGGGACTACGACAGTTTTGGAAGGGTTTAGGTTGAGACCGACCTCCTTACACCAGTCGTATGTCGTCCTTAATCGTAGTTGGATTATATCGCAGAGTGACTCCTCAAACTTGCCTAGGGCTATGATGACTATATCATCGGCATACCCTTGGCATTGTACACCTTTGCTAGAGAGCCTATCCAGTAACTCATCGACTAGAATGCTCCATAGCAACGGAGACAATACGCCCCTTTGGGGACACCCTCTCTTGGTTGTGACTGTAACAGTGCTATCCCCCACTGTTGCTGTGGCCTGTCTGGTTCTAAGCAGTGAATGAATCCATCTGCTAATTACCGCACCTACCCCCTTCCTACGCAGAGATGCATGGACAGCGTCATGAGACGTATTGTCGAAGGTACCCTCTATATCTAGGAAGGCGCAGATAGCCACTTCCTTAGTATCAACTGTTTTCCTCAGCGTTCTGTGCAGTTGATATAGTGCTGTGTCTGTGAAACGACCTGCTCTGTATGCGTGCTGTGCTGGGTGCAGCGGGCTCTGCTTTAGCAGAGTGCTTCTAATATTGTTGTCCACCAGCTTTTCTAACGTTTTCAATAAAAACGATGTTAAGCTGATGGGTCTGAAGGACTTGGGGTTGGTGATGTCTTTCTTCCCTGCCTTGGGGATGAAGACCACCCTAGCTCTGCTCCAGGCACTGGGTATATGACCCAGTGCTAGGCTACTTGTCATTATTTTCCTCAGGCTTGACAAGAGTTGATCCTGTCCTTGCTGTAGGAAGATAGGTGAGATTCTATCCAGGCCTGGTGACTTGTAGGGCTGGAAAGTTCCAAGGGCCCATTTTAGTCTCTCCGTCGTAACTATAGATTTTGCAGTTGCCCAATCTATGTTACGTGGCCTGGGTTGAACGACAAGTATGACGTAGTCATCCACAATAGGGGTACTCCCCGGGAAGTGCGTTTCGAACAGTAGTTCCAATTTCTCCATGTTATTGGAGGTGAAGGAGTCATCTTTCCTCTTCAGGGTCATATTGGCCTCAGGCGCCCGTTTTGAGAGCACTTTGTGCAGTCGGGCGCCCTCATTCACACTTTCTATGGATTCACAGAAGTCTCTGTAGTTCTTCCGTTTAGCTTTCCTTAACTCCTTGTTGTAGGAGGTAAAACTCTGACGGTAGAGGTCCCAGGTGTCATCCCTCTTCGCTCTATTGAAGAGTTGACGGGTGGTAACGCGCAGCTTTTCAAGGCGATCGTTCCACCATGGGGCGTCTGTTTCCCTACGTTGTCTACCCAGGGGACAGCTACTTTCGAAAGCAAATAATATGCTACAGTGGGTGTTTGGGTATACCAGTCACGTCCCTGGTTAGCTCGAGAGATAGGTTTCTCGTGTAGAGTTCCCAGTTCGTTTTCCTAGGATTACGAATAGCTGTGCTAGTATCCATATTCGCCCTAAGGTTGAATAGGATTGTTCTGTGGTCTGACATGGACTCCTCTGGTGATACATGCCAGTCCCGTATGTGTGGCTTGAAGGACAGGCTTACCAGGGTAATGTCCAGTACTTCTTCTCTGATCCTATTTACGAATGTCGGTGAAGATCCGACATTTCCTATCTCTAGGTTATATTTGGATATAAAATCAAGTAGGCACTCACCTCTGGGGTTGATGTCCTTACTTCCCCACACCACGTGGTGCGCGTTGGCGTCGCATCCCACGATGATAGGCAGTCGATGCGTCCTGCAATATTCCACCAGACCGCACACTTCTGGGGGTGGGCATGGCTCATCTCCTGCGAAGTACGCCGACGCTACCACTATTGTGGTGGCAGTTCCTAACGCCTGGACTGTGAATGGGACGCAGTCCCGGGTCAGAAATTCTGAAAGGATATTGTAGTTAATGCCTTTCCTTACCATTATACAGGTACAAATCCAATACCCCCTTTTTACCCAATTTATGGGTACAGGGAGTAATTATGAAAATTATATCTACCTAGTTTATTTAGCACTGGCTGCTAGGGCCTTTGGCTTTCAGTGTTTAAGAGATTTTGTTGTTCTTAAAATTTATAGTGTGAATATATATGTACATGTGGGAGCTTATAATTATGTGTGTTAGAGGTAGTATGGTGTGTTAGATTAGGTGGTAAATGTTGGTGTCTTTAAGAAATCGTATTATTTTTTTAATGTTGATAGGATCGGTGTTTGCGAAAATTTGTGTTTCAGGGCTGGGCATGAATTCAGAATATGTTCTGTTGTAATTTTTGTGTTTTTTTGGCAGTGAGGGCAGTTTTGTGAGAGAGTTCTATCAATATAGTGTTGGTGAGTTATTTAAGAGTAGCCTAGGCGAAGTGTTACTATTTTTATTTGGTCGAGTCTTTTGATTTGTTGTTGTGCGACACTTAGGTAGTTTGGTATGTGGGTGTTGTTGTGTTAATATTTTTAAACCATCTATTGAAGTGCTGGAGGATATTTTCTATATTTTTGTGGTGTTAAGGCGCATCTTACCCATTATTATTATTATTAGTGATGGGGGCGTTACACTGCGACCTATGAGATCTATTGTGCCCCCTTCTAAGCCTAAGGCTCACTCATCAACCCTATCTCCTGCATGAATGCAAGGATCTTGGCCGGATCTAGAGTACCTATATCGTTTGTCTGAAGGAAAAACCCACCCAGGTACCTGTTTCTTCTCCTGGCAAGGGCAATGCAGTCTGTTAGTATGTGTGATGAGGTTTCAGCCTCCATTTTACAGAATCTGCATGTCCCGCTTGCTTAGGTGGTTTCTTAGTCCACAGTGCCCCGTCAGAAGGCCGGTGACTATTCTAAGTGAATTCTTCCCCAGTGGTATTAATTGCTTGAATCTTTTACGATCATAGTTTCCTAAGAGTGACTTTGCCTGTCTTAGACCTGGTGTATTTCTCCAGCTTGACTGCCTTCTGTTGTCCTCTTCTATCCTAAGATGTTCTCTTATTGTGTTTCTTCCTATGCCACAGAACGGTCTGGGCCTACCAGAGGTTTTCCTGCTGCTAGCTTAGCCAGTTCATCAGCTGCTTCGTTCCCGGGTATATCTCTGTGTCCTGGTATCCATCTGAGGGCAAGCCTATTTTTCCCGTCCAGTTGGTTCAATTTGGTTCGCACTTCTCGAACCAACTTCGATGAGATTTTTGGGCTGCTTACAGCGCTAATTGCTGCTTGGCTATCAGAGAGTATGACTATGCTTCTGTTTTGATAGTTTCTTAGGATATTGAATTCAGCACATCTCCCGATGGCACATACCTCAGCTTGGAAGATGCTGGTGTATCTGCCTAAAGGTTCGTGGTACTTAATCCGAGGACCTACCAAACCAAGGCCCGTGCCTTGGTTTGTTAGGGATCCGTCAGTATACCACGTGATTGTGTGATTCTCCATGGGATGTACGTCCTCTAGTGTCGTCCAGCTCTTTTTGTTACAAAGATGAACTTTGAAGTGACGCTCGAAGATTACCTCGGCGGTCATTTCATCCCTCGGTTGCATGAATAGGGGGAGTTCTCTTTCTAGTTTGTCAGCATCTTCCCTGCTAATACCATTCTTAGCCACTCCTATTGATGATATTCTGAGAAGGGTTGCCTTTCGTTGGAGTTCAATCGTGTGATTGAGTGGAGTTAGCTCCATTAAAACTTCTAGGGCCGCTGTCGGACAGGTGCGCATTGCACCTGTCATGCAGGCGCAGGTCATTCTCTGCAGTCTTTGTAGCTGATTTGCACGGTGGCGAGCTGTGCTCTGTCTCCCCAGGCGATGACCCCATATGTGATCATCGGTCTAACTATCATAAGATATAGCCATCTTATTATATGGGGCGCTGTGCCCCACGATTTTCCGGCTATACTTCTACAGGTATATAGTGCCCTAGAGCACTTATCCATTGTATTCTTTACATGTGATGCAAAGTTCAATTTGCTATCAAGGGTAACTCCTAGGTACTTAACCTCCCTGCTGGTTACTAAGGTAGTACATGCTAGTACTATTTGCTTCATCCTCTGCAATTTGTACCTTCTTGTGAAGGGGACTACGGCTGTTTTGGAAGGGTTTAGGTTGAGACCGACCTCCTTACACCAGTCGTATGTCGTCCTTAATCGTAGTTGGATTATATCGCAGAGTGACTCCTCAAACTTGCCTAGGGCTATGATGACTATATCATCGGCATACCCTTGGCATTGTACACCTTTGCTAGAGAGCCTATCCAGTAACTCATCGACTAGAATGCTCCATAGCAACGGAGACAATACGCCCCTTTGGGGACACCCTCTCTTGGTTGTGACTGTAACAGTGCTATCCCCCACTGTTGCTGTGGCCTGTCTGGTTCTAAGCAGTGAATGAATCCATCTGCTAATTACCGCACCTACCCCCTTCCTACGCAGAGATGCATGGACAGCGTCATGAGACGTATTGTCGAAGGTACCCTCTATATCTAGGAAGGCGCAGATAGCCACTTCCTTGGTATCAACTGTTTTCCTCAGCGTTCTGTGCAGTTGATATAGTGCTGTGTCTGTGGAACGACCTGCTCTGTATGCGTGCTGTGCTGGGTGCAGCGGGCTCTGCTTTAGCAGAGTGCTTCTAATATTGTTGTCCACCAGCTTTTCTAACGTTTTCAATAAAAACGATGTTAAGCTGATGGGTCTGAAGGACTTGGGGTTGGTGATGTCTTTCTTCCCTGCCTTGGGGATGAAGACCACCCTAGCTCTGCTCCAGGCACTGGGTATATGACCCAGTGCTAGGCTACTTGTCATTATTTTCCTCAGGCTTGACAAGAGTTGATCCTGTCCTCGCTGTAGGAAGATAGGTGAGATTCTATCCAGGCCTGGTGACTTGTAGGGCTGGAAAGTTCCAAGGGCCCATTTTAGTCTCTCCGTCGTAACTATAGATTTTGCAGTTGCCCAATCTATGTTACGTGGCCTGGGTTGAACGACAAGTATGACGTAGTCATCCACAATAGGGGTACTCCCCGGGAAGTGCGTTTCGAACAGTAGTTCCAATTTCTCCATGTTATTGGAGGTGAAGGAGTCATCTTTCCTCTTCAGGGTCATATTGGCCTCAGGCGCCCGTTTTGAGAGCACTTTGTGCAGTCGGGCGCCCTCATTCACACTTTCTATGGATTCACAGAAGTCTCTGTAGTTCTTCCGTTTAGCTTTCCTTAACTCCTTGTTGTAGGAGGTAAAACTCTGACGGTAGAGGTCCCAGGTGTCATCCCTCTTCGCTCTATTGAAGAGTTGTCGGGTGGTAACGCGCAGCTTTTCAAGGCGATCGTTCCACCATGGGGCGTCTGTTTCCCTACGTTGGCTACCCAGGGGACAGCTACTTTCGAAAGCAAATAATATGCTACTATTAAGACTATTAACATACCTCTCGAGCTCCAGTGGGTGTTTGGGTTAGCTCGAGAGATAGGTTTCTCGTGTAGAGTTCCCAGTTCGTTTTCCTAGGATTACGAATAGCTGTGCTAGTATCCATATTCGCCCTAAGGTTGAATAGGATTGTTCTGTGGTCTGACATGGACTCCTCTGGTGATACATGCCAGTCCCGTATGTGTGGCTTGAAGGACGGGCTTACCAGGGTAATGTCCAGTACTTCTTCTCTGATCCTATTTACGAATGTCGGTGAAGATCCGACATTTCCTATCTCTAGGTTATATTTGGATATA
This sequence comes from Hirtodrosophila histrioides, assembly GCA_037075165.1. NCBI lineage: Eukaryota > Metazoa > Arthropoda > Insecta > Diptera > Drosophilidae > Hirtodrosophila > Hirtodrosophila histrioides. The sequence goes on from JBAMCL010000228.1 coordinate 252,461, forward strand.
AAATCAAGTAGGCACTCACCTCTGGGGTTGATGTCCTTACTTCCCCACACCACGTGGTGCGCGTTGGCGTCGCATCCCACGATGATAGGCAGTCGATGCGTCCTGCAATATTCCACCAGACCGCACACTTCTGGGGGTGGGCAGGGCTCATCTCCTGCGAAGTACGCCGACGCTACCACTATTGTGGTGGCAGTTCCTAACGCCTGGACTGTGATTGGGACGCAGTCCCGGGTCAGAAATTCTGAAAGGATATTGTAGTTAATGCCTTTCCTTACCATTATACAGGGGGGGGTCGGGCCAGTGGCTTCATCATCCGCCTTCTTCTTTGGCCTCTTTAGGCCGCTCACGGGGATTGACCCAAAGCGGAAAAAGAGCTGGTGCCCTCTTTCCACTATCGTGTCCCTCGACATCTCGTCAATCCCTATGACGAAGAGGGGTCCTCCCCCCTCATTCCTCCGGGACAATACTCTCCACGAATCGGTCTCGATCTTGTTCTGGTTCCTCAGCAGACTCAGCAAGGCATCGGTTGACCGATCCGCGCTTCTTGGACAGAAGACCGTGATGCTGTGTGGTGAGGGTAGCCATCACCTGTCCTTGCATCAAGTGGCACACCCTTCCAGGAGTGTAACCTCGGCGCTGCGCCCATCAGCCAATCGGCTGACCCCTCGTCGGTGCAATCGACGACTAGGTGGCCTACACGGAAATGAATGCCAGTGTAGGAGAGCGCAGTGTCCCATCCTGCGACTTCGATCTCGTCGAGGATGGCCTCCTCCAGCGCGGCTAATTCCCTGTGGCTGAGGATTACCTGGGGATAATCCACAGGCAACACAGCCACCTTCACCTTCTTCGCAATCGTCGCGTACGACGCGCGAGTTTGGGTGGACGCTGGTGGGGGAGGTGCTACTGCTGCTGCAGCAGCTGCCGCTTGGGACGTGCTGGGGTGGTCCACAGCCGCTTGCGCAGCCCTAGCGGTTGTTGATCCCTGCGGCGCCTTCGTGGTGCACGCCCTTTTTGGCGTTTCAGTCGGCGGCGTGAGGCTGCTGTTGGAGCGTTTTGGAGCGGGTGTTCTGGCCTGCTCCGGCGCTGCCTTCGGCTCCGTAGCCCTTCTTGGGGCCTCTTCCTGGAGGTACCTCAGGTACCACTTGACCCGCGAACCACACAGATTGCGCCTGTTCGGGTCATCCAGCCCCCCCGGTTGGCCGCGCGGAGGGAGGAATTCTTTCTTCTTCTGGCGCTGCGGCTGTTGATGCCCCTGTCTGTCGGCTTTCAGCGGCGGTCGCATCGGCCGGGATGGTCCGGTCGAGCTTCCGTGCGCTTCTGCCGACGCAGTGGCCTGCCATGCTGGTTGGCCATGTGCTCCACGCACATGACCCTGCGGTGCCTGCGGCACTCTCCGATTAATTGGAGCTGGATGTGGAGGTTGGTCTACCACTGAGGGCCTCTCCCTGTCTAGGAGCCGCTCCTCATGATGTCTTGCGACATCGGCTGCGGGGATGTCCTGCGGGGATTTCAAAATATTATTATTGTTCTTTCTCATTGTTTCCACGAGTTGCGGAGAAATATATGGTCCACCCGGGCAGAGATCCGCCATACCCGGGTAAGGCTGGTTAGAACAGGCGGTCGCCTGATAATTGTTGAAATGGAAATCGATTGCGATTCATCTTACGATTCCGAGAAAGCAGAACTAGCAGCTACAACAATTCGTGAAGTAGCATTGAAACGTAACATTAAAACAAGTAAGAACGTTGCAGTCGGCGGCGGCGTCCGACGGCGGACGCACCCGACTGCAGAATACTATGTTCCCAGTCCCAAGTGAAATCAATTTATTTCGTTTTAAAAGACGAATATCTCAAGGTAACTTAATATATATATTTTGAAAGATAAAACAAAAATAAGAATTTCAACTTAAAATTTAAAAAATTAAACTAATCATCAGTTTAGTCGGTTTCATCTATGCTAGTTGTTGAATTTGTCTGATAGTCAGTGAAGTAGTTGCCAATGCCTATCTTCAACGAATTTGGCTATTATATTTTCCACATAATTACCGTAAAGATTTGGTTTTGGTTTTACTATGTTTGTTGTTTTGCATTTTGCTTAATTAGAAAGTTAGTGGCTGCCTTAAGTGTCAAATCCTCTTGATCCCTTTCGCGCATATTATTTGTTTTTTTGACGACTGGTCGAGGGAGTGCCAAGAAAGCATGTACTTGTTCCACCTGAATTTGCAGTTGAGCCCGAAACCGATAAAGATGAATCCAAAAAACAAAAGTCTTCAGAATTGTATAATATCGTCTCGAGTCAAAAATATATCTGGCGACTGTTGTATACTCTGAAATAATAAAAAACAATTCTTTCATTATAGACACCAACGACATCTGAAGAATGGGAAACTATTTCAACAGATTTTTTTTATAAATGGAATTTTCCTCAATGTTTAGGAGCATTGGGCGGAAACATGTGACAATTTTAGCACCGAAAAATGCTGGAAGCGAGTACAACAAGTACAAACAGTTTAATAGCATTGTATTGATAGCATTGGCAGATGTAAACTACCAATTTATATACATTAATTGTGGTTCCAAAGGAGTAAATTCTGATGGAGGTGTTTGGTCTGATTGCACATTCTCACAACAGCTATATGATGAAAGGAATCCTTTGAATATACCGACGCCGAAAAATCACCCAGGAAGAAGCAAGGCAGTACCGTATTGTATTGTCGCCAACGATGCATTTCCGCTGAAACCAAATATCATGAGGCCATACCCACAACGAAATTTGACTGCTGCGCAAAGAATTTATAATTATCGATTGTCTCGCAGAATAATTGAAAACGCATTTGGAATTGCCGCGGCCCGATTCCGAGTTTTACGACGCTCTGTTGAATTACCGCCCGAAAAAACGAAAGATATTGTGGCAGCAATTTGCAATGCAACGCACCGCGACGCGCCTGCACTTTGTCCAAAGAATGTCAGCGAGAATTCAGCGAGTATTTCAACAACGAAGGGCAAGTACGTGGCAAACAAACTTCATTTAACCATCAACCATGAAGAGGATAGATATTTCAAATGGTACGACGGCAGCGGGCCGACAAATTTGCTTGGATCAGGGCCACTTTGACTTCGTATTCCGTCGTGTGGCCCTGATGTGAAGCGCGCTCGCATTCTCGTGAGAACGCGAGAGCGTAATTTGAATAGCATCAGAGCCACTGTCTTCTCTCTCGGTTTGGTGGCTCTGATGTGAAGCGCGCTCTCGTTTTGTCTATGTTTATGTATGTGTGTACGAATGTACGAATGTACGCAGTGCAGCGTGTGGCTCTGATGTGAAACACGGTGAAGCAAACGTCTACCATTGACTTATTCTATGAATACCCATTACCTTGAATAGACGTATATTTATGTTAATTAAAAGAATTCTCATCATTTTCATAATAAATGTACATATAAACCAAAATACAATAAATTAAAGTTAGTCTTTTTTTTCATACAGGCAAACCCGTATGCAAAATTATATAAGCATTTAAATTCATTTCCAGGGTATACATGCATCGACTTACAAGTGCGATATTGTCCTAACGAAAATCGTTCAAGGCGTTGAGCATTTTTTACGATCGCTTGGCGATTTTTTTGCTATTTCAATTACAAGTAATAATACGGTTCGAAGGTCCCATTACTAGTTAAGCACCCCTTTTGAATTTCTTTTATATCTAACTTTGAAAATAAATAAATAATTATACGCATTTTTAAACTTAAAAATATTCGGTGATGTTTGATGTAGAGATGAATTGAAAATATATTAAGTGAAATGTAAAATTAAACAAGTAAGAATGCTATAGTCGAGTATACCCGACTACAAAACTCCCTGTACTCAGGTCCAAAATTTCCGATTGCATCTGCATGCACTTACACATACACACACACATACACAAAGCCGTACACACACATGCGACACTTCACGCAACAGCGCAGGTAAGGCATTTTAAGTCAAAATAAAAAATAAATATATCATATAATAAAAATATCTCCAAGAGCGCAGATGACGGAGCTTGGCACTCTTTTGGATGATATCATTTTCCTAATCAGCGAAAAAAAGCCCGTGGTTTGACATATCAACCAAAATATGAAGGACTCACTGGCAAGGATGCAGGAGATACAGAGGGCCGTTAGCGAACACGTCCAACTGGCATCGAATACGGCCGAAATATTCCCGGGATGCCAGCCCTGTAGATGTGGCATTGAGGAGCAGGAAGATGCCGAGCCCACCACCCGCCAAACAACGGAAAAAGCACCCAAAAAACGCCATCGCCCAAGATGAATTTTAGCGATAGCCTTAGACAAACGCGGCTACCCAACAGAGCAGGAAAATAGACCTCAAAAGATGCCACCAAGGAGAGAGAAGTAGTTGGTGAAGAGAGGACAGTGCAAACTCCCAGAGCGCGAAAGCTGCGGGACGCACCACCGGTAAAGACACAGGCTGCTGGGCAAAGCTGGCAGAAGGTAAAGCCAAGCCAGCTATGCGGCGGAGAGGCCGACCAGATACCATCATGGTCACGTGCAAGGACCCGGCTGACTATGCCAATGTCCTAGCATCCGTCCAGACCAATAGCGACCTACAGAACTACAAGGACAGCGTGTGCGGTGTTCGGAGAACCACAACAGGCGAATTACTGCTCCAAATGGGCAAAGCAGCAGACGAAGCCACATCCAAGCTGCAGCAGGCAGTGCAAGAGGTGCTGTGGGACAAGGCAGACGTGAAGACGATCACGGAGGTGCTCCCAGAAATAAGGGACATCCCCGAGTGGACAATAGCTGGCGAGGTACTGCAGGCTGCCTTTCTAAGCATAGAAGGAGACTTACCGGCGGAGTCTGCGCCGAGGTTGCGCAAAGGATACCGTGGCACCCAGATAGCCACGATGAGTGTGGCGAGCACTCTTCTGGCAACAGAAAAGGTGCGAATCGGATGGGCAGTTTGCAGATTGCGGAAATAGGTAGAGCCGAGAAGGTGCTACAAGTACTTTGAGTTTGGCCATACGGCAGCCAGATGCAGAAGTAAACTGGATGCATAAAAAAAAAATGCTTCAAATGCGGTGGAGACGGCCACGCTTCCAAAGACTGCACTAGCGAGGCATGTTGCATTCTATGTGCGAGACTAGGAGCTCAGAATACGGCACACCATACACTCAGTAGAGTGTGTCCGTCGTACGTGAAGGCTGCTAGAGGACTCCAAAATTAAGTTTATCCAACTAAACTTAAACCACTGCAGAGCCGCACAGGATCTGCTTACACAGACTGTGCGAGAACACGACATAGATGTGGCAATACTGTGCGAGCCATATCGCACTAAGTCAGACAGCAGCTGGGTCCAGAACCAAAGCAGAGGAGCAGCAATTTGGAGTTGTGGCCAACCAGCACTGCAAATTAGTGAACAAGGAGTAGCCAGGGGATATGCCAAAGCCAAGCTTAATGGCATATACAAATACAGCTGCTACATCGCACCCAGTATCCAGTTGACCGAGATCGCAGATATTGTGGGTGACATGGTAGATGACGCGCAAGGCCGATCACCTGTCTTGATCGCAGGGGATTTCAATGCCTGGGCGACTGAATGAGGGAGCAGCAGAACCACGCCGAAAGGAAGAATCCTACTGGAGGCCCTAGCGTTGCTGAATGTGTCACTCCTTAACACAGCCAATGAACATACTTTCAGCAAAGCAGGATGAAGATCAGTTATAGACATCGCTTTCGCCAGTCCGATGCTGGGAAGATGCGCAAAATGGTGTGTATCCACCGAATACACGCAGAGCGACCACCAGGCGATCCTTTGCACAATCGGCACACAACCGCAACGCATCAGACTGCCACCTAACTCGGGCTGGGCCCAAGCAACGCTGGACGAGCAGGCCCTCCACCTGATGATGGCCGCGGAGGAGTACGCCAACAATGTGGCCAATGCAATAGGCAGTGCGTGCGATACAGCAATGCTAAGGAAAACAAAAAAAAAAAGGAGAAACACATGGCGAAGGCCAGTCCATTGGTGGAATGATGACATAGCGGATGCCCGAAGGGAGTGCATACGAGCGAGACGCCGGCTCAAGCGCAACCATGGTAGACCATTCTTTTCCCAATTGCTCGAAGAGTTTCGAGCAAAAAGAGGTGTACTGACGAAGGCTATAAAACGGAGCAAAAACCAATGCTGGAAGGACCTATGCAAAGAAGCGGACGTGCAGCCGTTTGGCACAGCGTAAAAGCTAGTCATGGGGAAGCTACGCAAGCGCCCAATGCCAGTAGACCCTGACCAGCTTGTTTCCGGAGCAGTCACTAACCCTTCTTACAGCCATAGTACCCAGAGCGCCTGGCCACCTTGCTGAGGCAGCTGAAGGCAGCGGCGCGCATACATGCGGACAAGGTACCGGGACCGGATGGGGTTCCTTCACGGTGGTTAAACTATTGGCAGATACAAACCCTTCACTCTATGCAGACCTGTTCAATGTCTGCATAACACAAAGGGTGTTTCCGAGGAGATGGAAATTGTAAAAGCTGGTCCTGCTCCCCAAAGAAGAGAAGGCACCGGAGGATCCAGCAGCGTACAGACCACTTTGTATGGTGGACGTCACTGGCAAACTCTTTGAGCGAATTATTTGCAACAGGCTAGAGAGTGTGCTAGAAGATCGACGGGGAATCTCACCCTGGCAGTTTGGGTTCAGGAGAAAGCGGAGCACGACTGACGCCATCAAGGCGGTGGTGGACATAGCCAGCAGAGCGATGGAACGCACCAGGTGGAGAGGTGGCCGCAAGGAGTACTGCCTAATAACAACGCTCGACGTCCGAAATGCCTTCAAATCGGCTAACTGGCATGCGATCGTAGATGCACTGCACCAGCTGGGTATCTCAGAATACATCGTTTATCTGGTGTGCAGCTACTTCCGAGACCGAGTGCTGCTTTTTGATACATCCAGCGGAAGTCTACAGCACAAAATCACAGGTTGCGTGCCACAAGGATTAGTGCTGGGTCAAATACTGCGGAACGTCATGTACGACGCCGTGCTGAACTTGGAGACACCGCAAGGCACACGAATTGTGGGGTTTGCAGACAACATCGCCATCGTAACAGTGGCGAAAGAAATACCCGATGCAGAGTCCAAAACCAACACCACCATTCAGCAGGTCGAACAGTGGCTGAGGAACAACGCCCTTTCTCTTGCAGCCCACAAGACGGAAGCAGTGCTCATAAGCAGCAGAAAAATGGTCGAATCTGCCACCATACAAGTGTCAGGGTGCGCAATCACCACCAAGCCGGCCATATTATAACTGGGTGAAAAGATTGACCATAGGCTACGCTTTAAACAACATTTGGAGTACACTGCCGGGGAAGCTGCAAAGGCATCAACTGCATTGGCTTGCATAATCGCCAATATCGGAGGCCTCCGTCCACGAAGCAGGTGGCTCATCGCGAATGTGGTAAGATTCATAATCCTGTACGCGGCGGAAGTGTGGGCACCCGCAATGGAAGCCAAGAGCTACGGACAAGGCTGCAGAGCAACCAACCGAACATGTGCACTCAGGGTACTGAGCGCATTTCGCACTGTCTCCGAAAATGCAGCGCTGGTATTAGCTAGGATGGCCCCACTCGACCTATTAGGCGCAGAAACCCTAAACAATGAGCCCAGAACTGCTAGAAGAGAATCTACCATGGCGAGATGGCAGGAGAGGTGGCGGCACGCTCCCAAAGGACGTTGGACAAGGCGCATCATCCCCGAAATGCGCCCCTGGATAAGCAGAAAACACGGCCAAACTGACTTCTACATGACGCAACTATTGACAGGACATGGGTGTTTTAAATCCTATTTGTATAGGTTTAAACACGAGACGGATCCGTTTTGCACACACTGTGCGCGGACCATAGAAGACGCAGAACACGTATTTTTTGTCTGTCCTCGATTTTCTGCTGAATGGGAAGAGCTAAGCCTAGGCATTGGGAGGCCATTTACAGTCACTGACTTGATGGATATCCTACTTAGCTCGCAAAACAATTGGATTGCAGTAAGCAACACATGTGCAGAGATCATAAAATCCTTGCGTCGCGCTGAAAGAGAGCGCAACTTGAATTCAACTCTAGGTGAGACTCCAGATGAGGCTTTCATGCCATCTCCCCCTCGTGAAGAAATTCCTAGCGGATATGTAACTCGAGAGGAACACGGAGAGTTTAGTAGGTTTAGTGGGTGAAAGTCCCACACTTTTCGACTTGTAATGCTTCACCCCCTATACAAAAAAACAAAAAATAGACAAAACGAGAGAGCGCTTCATATCAGAGCCACCAGACCGAAAGCGAAGGTAGTGGCTCTGATGCCATACAAATTACGTTCTCGCGGGAATGCGAACGCGCTTCACATCAGGGCCACACGACGGAATACAAAGTCAAAGTGGCCCTGATCCAAGCAAATTTGTCGGCTCGCTGCCGTCGTACCATATGGAATATCTATCCTCTTTATGGTTGATGATTTAACGTACCGTTGAATCAGTTTGATCAGCTGGAGAACCTTCCCTTCGATATAGCACATCCAATTTGTCATAAAATTCTTATTTCACCTTTTTGCCGCCGCCATTACCAGACTTTGTTTTACTTCGGTTCTCTGAAAATTTGTAAAATAAATATTTAACACAATATACACATAAATCACATATTTTTCATTTAACTTTTACTTACGAGAATATTGTGACCGCATTCGGCATAACTGTGCGGCAAAAAAATGTCCCACTCATTTGTCCTTGACTTCCATTTCCCGCCCGTGGCGACACGGAGTCGATTTTCAAAATCATTTGGCATTTTAAGCCACTTTCAAGAATAATAAAGAATCCAAATTAAATCTTTCCAACTGTTTTCCGCCCGTTGTATTGCCCGAAAAGTACCGAAGTTTTTGTATTTATATTTGGAAATTACTATAAAGCCACGTGTATTTTTCAAAACCGGTAGCACATGAGAACTATTTAATGTGAGGTGCTTTGAAAATAAGTTTCAAAATGATTGAATGATAAACAGAAGTTTGAAAATGAGTTTGAAGCCAATTGGACAATAATCAAAAAAATTTCATACAACAGTTTTCCGCGAATTTACCGACATTAGGGATAGATTTTCCAAAATCTTCGGACACCGCGCCTATTATGTGTTTGGGTAGAACCTTAAAAATGAGTTTGAAGCCAATTACATAAAATTGAAAAATTTCGAGTGACAGACTTTTCTACAAATTTTCCGAGCATAGGGCTGAATTACCAATAATCGGTGATACACGTGTCGATTATTTTATGTAAAGTGCTTTCAAAATGAGTTTAAAGTCATTCGGACGATAATCAAAAAAGTTTCATACAAAAGTTTTCCACGAATTTTCCGACTTTGGGGGTAGATTTTCCAAAATCTTTGACCACCGCGCCTATTATTTCTTCCCATAGAACATTGAAAATGAGTTTGAAGCAAATCGCATGCAAATTAAAAATGTCGAAAGCCAGATTTTCCGACCATGTGGTCGAATTTCCCAAAATCGCTGTTACACGTGTCAAATTATTTAATGTGAAGAGCTTTGAAAATGAGTTTGAAGCCAATCGGACGATAATCAAAAAAGTTTCATACAACAGTTTTTCCCGAATTTTCCGACTTTGGTGGAAGACTTTCCAAAATCTTTGATCATTGCGCCTATTCTTTTTTCCCATTGAACCTTGCAAATTAGTTTGAAGCCAATCGCATGAGAACTAAAAATTTCGAATGCCAGAGACTTCCACCGATTTTCCGACCATGTGGTCGAATTTCCCAAAGTCGCTGTTACACGTGTTAAATTATTTAAAACGAAGAGCTTTGAAAATGAATTTGAAGGTGATCGGGCTAAAATTAAATTTTCGCCCATACAACCTTGAGACCCTGTTAAGACCTACCGTAATACCTAAATATACCACAACACTTTTGACCTAAATGTAACATTAATATTTGCATAATACATAAGAAATACACACACTAAATATATAAAAACGTCCAATTGACACTTTAACAATATTTAGGCTAGCAAGACAACAACCACAAAGTTGCTGACTGCGCACATGCACTTATTGCTTACTGCATGCGAATGATCGCATACATTATAATGCTTACTACACTGACCTAAATTAAGTAATACATTAATATGCACTTTAACACACATAATCAATAAGCACTTTTTGTACCAATGTCATTCATATAAATAGACCATAAGTTTGCTCAATAAAATAGTCTCAGACAGAACCCCACCCGCGGTAATTCTTTTGTGACTCAGTCTCCGCTGCCTACCTAGTTCAAGTGCTAGGTACGGCAAACAAACCAGAATTCAGTTTATGTGCTGCAATTCATACACATACTGATCCTCGTGATCAACATTTGGTGACCCCGACTTTTGGATTCTGAAGTTGTCAACAAGGCGACAAAGGACAAAGGATTCTCCACAATCCAAGATACAATACTGAAGTTGTCAACAAGGCGACAAAGGACAAAGGATTCTCCACAGTCCAAAATACAGTCCTGAACCAACAAGGCGACAAAGGACAACGGATTCTCCACAGTCCAAGATACATTCCTGAACCAAAGTGTCCACCAGGCGACACCTCAGGACAATCATCATTGTAAACAATCAAAAACATAAAATATATATACATCCAACCTTTGAATTCATTTCTCCTTTATTGAATTGTCAACTTGGAAGTTGTGCTTCGTCACCTAGACGTCACCACGCAACCAAGTCAAAGTCGCAAAGTCCACCACGCGACTAAACACAAGATAAAGGCCTCAGCTCTCACTGAGAAATGGGATTCACTAAAAAGGAATAACGATATCATAAGATCAAGCGAGCTATCTGATGATCACAAATACTTCGTTTTTTATGAAGATATAAAAATCACAGTAGTAAAGTATCTGAAAATCCTCAATGAGGCTGCCGAGAATTCAGAGCAATCAGGAAGCAAGGCAGCATGTACGGATGATGGGCATGTTCAAGAAACACCAATTGAATCAAAGTTGAACGCACTGAGCCGTCGACAACGAGCAATAATAGCATCATTGAACCGCGCAATGCAACATACTCACCCAATAGGGCACACGTCATTCGACTTCATAAAAAGTCTGTGGACCCAGATCCAGGAGGTTCACTTTCGAATCTACGAGGAGATCGGAGATCCAGAAGGAGAAGGCTACGATGTGAACGAGTACTTAAAGGCCGAAGCAGCTGTACAAATCGCTTTGTCGCTGAGAACCAACACACCAAGCACTAATGATCTAAATCTGCCCCGAATAACAATTCCGAAATTTGATGGAGACGTCCTTAAATGGACACAGTTTTACGACATGCTTGTGTGCATGGTTCACGACGCCAACCTGCCCACGATCCGCAAAATGTGGTATCTTAAAACCAGCGTGATCGGCGAGGCAGAAAGGATGATACGCCATATTAACTTAAAGGAAGAAAATTATCTTCACGCCTGGCACATCCTAGTAGACGCTTACGACAATCCGAGGGACATTGCGTCAATGGTATTAAACCGATTTCTAATGCAACAGGCTGTCAATGACAATGTAAAATCGTTAAAGGAATTATACATAGTCACATTGGAGTCTCTTGCATCTCTAAAGGGACTCGGCTTGGACATCGCAACATGGGACCCCATACTAATAGCGGTCCTACGAAACAAGCTGGATTCTACAAACAAAACGCTCTATGAACAATCATGGAGCAATTCAAAGGAAATTCAGAAACTAGACACCATGCTCCAGTTTCTTGAACAAAGAGTTCGTGTTTTGGCCACCGGAAACAAACCACATTAAAAAGGAGTCGAAAGGTGCAACTTGCGCATCATCGTCGACCACAGGAAAGGCATGCCCTTATTGCAAGAAAACTAATCACTTGCTATTTCGTTGCGACGAGTTCCGTGCCAAACCGACACCTGAACGTTTAAACTGGGTGCAACGCCAGAAAATGTGCGTCAACTGCTTCAAAGGAGACCACATGGCAAAGGCGTGCCCAAGTCACTTCAAATGTTTCAAATGCGACAAAAAGCACAACACGCTGCTACATTTGGAATCTGGACCTAACGAACTACAAACCCAAATTGTAGCATCTGCAAATTCTCAAAACATTAATCTCCTCGCCACAGCAAAAGTAGCAGTCCAAAGAAACAACGGGCAACAAGCCACATTCAAGGCTCTACTAGATTCTGGATCACAAATCAACGTGATCTCAGAAAGGCTGGCATCCTTGCTGTCCCTAAAACGACACGATACCACACTGCGAATTGAAGGTATCGGTGGACAAGCAAGACGCGGGTCAATGTGTTAGTGAAATCGCTGCACAATGATTATACAATACGACTCGAAGCCTTCATATTACCACACATAATCACCGATCAACCATCCCAAGCCATAAATAAGTCAAACTGGAACGTAGCTGACAACTTGCCTTTGGCGGATCAACAATTCAACAAGCCGGGTAAAATAGACATGCTGATCGGCGCTGAGCATTACTATTCGTTATTGCTCCCACAACAACATAAAATACCATCTGGTCCAATAATGCAAAAGACCAATCTGGAATGGGTTGTGGCCGGAAAAATAAAGGCTTCTAATAAGTCAGCAGCCATTTGTGCAGTCGCATCAGGAGACAAAACGAATGCCATAATGGAACGCTTCTGGACGCTCGAAAATTTCGAAAGCATGGAGAAGCAACGTACGCCATGTGAAGAAAGATGCGAAAAACACTTCATCGACAATCTGCAAACCGCTACTGATGGCCGAACACTCTGAACACTCTTCAGCCCTGGGGCCCTCGTTGGAGATCGCAGAAAAAAGATTCTTTTCATTAGAAAAAAGAACCAAGGAAGAGATTTGGAAAGGATATGTAGACTTCATGATGGAATATGAAAAGTTGGGACACATGAAACAAGTACCTCGCGAACTCCTTCCATCAAGGAACTATTTCATTCCTCATCATTGTGTTCTGAAGCCAGATAGCAGCACCACAAAACTAAGTGTGGTTTTCGACGCATCATGCAAGACGCCGACGGGAAAGTCCCTAACCGACATATTGCAAGTTGGCCCAACTGTGCAAAGCGATCTGATGGCGATACTACTACGATTCAGAACGCATAAGTATGTTTTAACGGCCGATATAGAAAAAATGTATCGGCAAATATGGATAAATCCAGAAAATCAATTCCATCAGATAATAGTTTGGAGAAATAATCCCAACGAAGAATTGAGGTATTACCGCCTAAAAACTGTCACATATGGCACAGCATCCGCTCCGTTTCTGGCAACCAAAAGTTTAGATCACCTTGCCAAATTAAACGTCAACAAGTTACCACTAGGATCAGCGGCATTAAAGAATGATTTCTATGTGGACGATTGCCTGACAGGAGCAGACACAACGCATGAAGCTATTCTAATTCAGCGTGAGCTAAACAAAATACTGCTTCCCTCAGGACTTAAGCTGCGATAATGGTGCTCAAATAATGAGAAAATCCTAAAGGGAGTCCCAAAGGAAGACACTGTCAATGATGTTCATCTGGGTAAAGCACTGGACCATCACTGTGTAAAAACTCTGGGTCTTATATGGATGCCCAAAAAGGACAAGCTCCGTGGAAGAACACAAGGCATCAAAACAACACAAATCACCAAGCGAGTCGTATGCTCCGAGTTAGGGCAAATATTCGACCCATTGGGCTTATTTGCACCTGTCGTTGTACGAGCAAAGATATTATTGCAACATCTTTGGGAAGAAAAATTTGACTGGGATGAAAAGTTGCCTGAACATTTGTGCAATGAATGGCAGGCCTACAGAGAAGATATCCAAGAGCTGAATGAAATGCAGATTCCAAGGCACATTTACGATAGAAAAACACCATCAAGCAAGGAGATACACACATTTGTGGATGCATCTGAAAGGGCGTACGGAGCTGCAGTTTATATACGAGCCACGTATAAAAACAAGCAAATATCTGTTCGACTACTGTGTTCAAAATCGCGAGTTGCACCAACGGCAAAACAGGCGTTGCCACGCTTAGAACTCTGCGCTGCAGTACTTGGCGCCGAACTCACTGAACGTGTCCGAAAGGATCTTCGGTTGACCCCCGAAACAGTGAAGGGATACTTCTAGACAGATTCCACGGTAGTACTAGCATGGATAAACGCCTCAGCTTCAACATATCATACCTTCGTGGCCAACCGCATTGCCAAAATTCAAGCATCCTCAAGGCCATCACAATGGAGCCACGTCTCATCCACAAATAATGCGGCTGATGTGCTTTCCAGAGGAACCACTGCAAGAAAACTATCCAACGACAGCAAATGGCTTTTTTGACCACTTTTCCTGCATGGCCCACTTCTCCAACAATCCTGCCCAGTGATCTGGAACGAAAGACAAGGCATGTCAGCATCGCAATCGCTCCTTCAGCACTAGGAGAAGACCTATATAATTGCAACCATAGCAACTCTTTCCACAAATTGCAACGAATCATAGCCAACATGTTGCGATTCTGTTATAAGGAAAGGAGAAGATCAATCACAACTCTATGTGTAAAAGAATTGGGCGACGCACGACAATAATCTTGCGGACGATACAACAAATAGAATTCTGCGAAAGAAATCTGCGTCGTCACAACATGGTAGACAAAAAAAACTATCAGCTCATTGACACCACAACTAGAGAACAGTGGCCTCATTCGCGTTGGCGGCAGGCTGGAGCATTCGGAACTGACTTACGATGCCAAACATCCGATCTTGTTGCCATACAATGATCCGATTGTTAAAATGTTACTTAGAGAGTTACATGAAGATAACATGCATTGCGGCGCTCAAGCACTAAGAGCCATCGCAAGGCAGCAGTTTTGGATCTTAAAAGACAAGATCATGGACAGAAACATTATTCATAGCTGTATAAAGTGCACCAGAGCCAAACCCAAGCTTTTGCAGCAAATTATGGGCAATTTACCTACTGATCGAGTCACACAGACTCGACCATTCTTCAGCACTGGCGTAGACTACTGCGGACCTTTCTGGATCAACCACAAGATTCGCGGAAAAGGCCTGATAAGGCATACATAACAGTATTCTGTTGCTTCACCACAAAGCCGGTACATCTGGAGTTAGTAAGCGATCCAACTACAGATGCATTTCTGGCAGCCCTTCGCCTTTTCTTGAGACGTCGTGGAAAGTGTCAAACAATCCATTGTGACAATGCAACTAATTTCATTGGCGCCAATAACCAACTGAGGGAACTGGAAAGGGCAATCTATTCAGACAAGGCTGTTACAGAGAACATTGCAGCACACGGCATGTGAACTTTAGATTCATATATCCTCGAGCGCCATCCTTTGGCGGCCTGTAGGTAGGCAGCGTCAAATCAGCGAAAAAACTGCTGGTCCACAACACAAAACGGCATCACTTATATTCGAAGATCTGAATACAGTCATCATCGAAATTGAAGCCATTCTCAATTCTCGACCAATCACTCCAATGACAAATGATCCAACGGATGCAGCAGCACTCGCGCCTGGGCACTTTTTAATTCGAGAACCATTAACTGCCCCTCCCGATGTAAACATTGATCAAGGTGGGAAAACCCTGGTTAAGAGCTGGGAGCTTGTCTTCAGGATCAAACATTCGTTCTGGAAACAATGGTCCTAGGAATACTTGCAAGAACTACAGTATAGTCACAAGTGGAAAACTTCAGCACCAAATGTTAAGGAAGGATTACTGGTGTTAATAAAAGAAGATAATATTCCAGTGATGAAGTGGCCTATAGAATGGATCATGAAAACGTACCCAGGGCCAGATAATTTCGTACGAGTCGTTGATGCCAAGACTGCATCTGGAATCTACAAAAGCTCGATCAATCGAGTCGCACCATTATTTGCTGAGGATGTAGCTGTCAAGCGTCCCTTTGAAGATATAACGGACACGAACAACGAAAACAATGAGCCACCTACACAAAGGAGGAAGCTAACGGGACCATCTATAACTTCAGCAATGCTAATACTTTTCTTCATGTTACCACTACATCTGGCACAACCAATACCAGTAACACGCTTTGACGCAAAGCCAGGAATTTTCTACGAAAAACTATTAACCACTAAGATGCCATTATCCGAATGGACTATGGTTGTTTACTACGACTTGAACCCATACTGGGAAGACATGAAATCATTCGCCGCGGGAACAACAGAACATGGGTATTTGTGTCCTCAACTAACCAACAAGCCGGCATGCGAAATGCTACACAAACATTTCAAGCATATTTTTGATGAATTACAAGGAGAGAACGCTTTGTTAGAAAGATCACGGCAACGTCGATCACCACTTGACATAATTGGTAGCCTTGCCAGTGGCCTTTTTGGTGTGCTCGATTCCAAGCGCAAAGGAAATTTCGAAAACCATTGCAAGGGTCCAGACGAACGAAGATTTCCTACTGCAGCTGCTCAAAAATGAGACATCCGTTCTCGATTCAACGATCAACATGATGAGGAACGACAGAGCGACTAACGAAAGGCGAATAAGGCTACTCGAAAGGCAAATGGCCCTATATATATCGAACACAGAGAAAGGAGCTCCGGTGATCATCGGTTTCAAGCATTAATTGTATTGACAACGCAGCTGACATTACTCGCAGCCAACCTGCAACGAATGCAGTCGGAGTTACTAGATGTACTAACAGGCATCCGCCATCGGACCATCAGCCCAATCTTAATATCTCCAAATCAATTAAAGGAACAAATAGCTCAGACGAGAGATCATTTGCCACTAAATCAGATGCTGCCTGTCTCCACAAATGACACCATTCAACTATACAAGCTAATGCACGCCGAGGGCACAGTGACTGGAACTCAAGTCATCTTCCGTTAGTATCCACTACTCAACTGGATCTCTTCAGCAAGATATCAATTCCTGTAAGGGATTCTACAGGTTGGAATACATTCGACCTCAAAACTCCGCTAATTGCAGTCAACAGCCTTAGAGACCAATTTGTGGGACTCACGCCAGAGGATCTACAACACTGTATAACACTGCATAATGATGACTACATCTGCTTTGACCAACATGCAGTGTTCAATGTGGATCAACGCTGCGAATTTCGACTCTTCAACAACAAGAGTTCCACGCTGTGCCAAACTATACATACAAATTCCAAAAAAGAATGGTCAAAAACGCATCAACCATAGAGTGGGATTTTTGCAACGGATTCTCAAATCGACCTCAGGGCAGTTTGCAGCAACATTCCTCATACTATAACTCTTGAGGCAACCGGACTACTGACACTTTCCAGTAGATGCATTGCACGAAATGCTGACATCAGCATCAGCACCTTTGATACGACAATCAGCAAGGTCAGCACAATATACGTACGCTTTGGCAACCTCAGTCAACAAGTAAACTCCATATTTCTGGAAGCAATCCCCGGAACCACAGTACCCATGGATTTGAACATCACCAGCCCCACCACCAGAAGAGATATGTGAAGCACAGCCAGAACCTACGCTACGACGTTTTACAGTCGACATAGCAGATGGTTGAATAACTATTCAACGGCCGGGAGAATGTTAAGGCGCATCTTACTCATTAAGTAAAAATAAATATTTAGAACAATTCAAATAAAAGAACAAACTCTTTGTACAACCCACGTGGTTCATTTTAGTACCAGACCTTATTGCAACAATTGTCACTTGCTGACATATGAGGAGATGCCACTTGAAAGGGTCACTCTGCGTGGGTCTGCAGCATACCCAACGCATGGGATCATGGCATTTTGTAGGAATTACAAAACGGCCGACCGGTAGGGGAAATACCAGGCACACAAGCAAGGATGCACATGGTATATACCAAAACCATGTGTGTAAAATAAGAGCAGCCTACCTATCTCCTTTCCTCAAGGAGGCGATATGTAATTCCTTAGTACATAGATAGACTAAGCAAATGTAAAATTCTACCTACTCTAAGCATGTAAAAAATACATAGGCTAGGGTATATAAACCCTAGCTTGTTGAAATAAAAATTAGTCTCAAACTGAACCCCACCCGTGGTAATTCTATTTGTTGACTCTAGGAAAAATATCCTCCGCTGTCTAACTAGTTAAAGTGGTAGTTACGACGACAAAACCCGAAGTCAGTTTATGTGCTGAATTCAAACACAAAAATATCTCAAGATATAATTTTGATCTTTGGATATATAAACATGTGGATAGTTGCTATTTCAAGTACCTGTTAATGTCTGTTGTATTAGTGTTAGGTGTAAGTATTAGTGGCATTTTAAGTACCTGTTATGCCTACGTGTCCTGGAATCCATAAATTTTTTTTTTGGGGGCCAGTTGTGTTAAGAGAGGGATCTGAAGGTTCTGGGGTACGTGTCATTGTTGCTTGTATTTAATACTGAATCAATTGTTGATAGCAAATTGGAACATAATATATTTGAAAGTTTGGCTGTGAGATAGTCGCGCTTAAGCTCAATTGTGGGGATCTTGGATTCGTAGGTGATATTGTTTATGGGTGTTGAGCGAAAGACTTCAAAGGCTGATCGAATGGATGCATTAAATGTAGTTTTGAGTTTGTTAAGGTTTCTTTTTGCATTGTGTCAGTATAGTGGCAGTCCGTAGTCAATTTTTGATATCAGTATGTGCTTTGTGATGATAAGAAGGCATTAGTGTTGCAGTTAAACTTAGGGCTGGCTGGGCATTTAATTATATTCAATTTGTTAGATAGTGATGGTAGTAATGAGTTTATGTGTGCTGTCCATTTGTATTTATTGTTTATTGTTAGTCCAAGGAATTTTATTGACGTCACGAGACGAATTACGGTGTTATTGGTTGTGATTGTGCTGTTGCAGTTGTATTTATTGCATATGTGTTTGTTAAGGTTTATTATTAAGAGGAAGTCGTCGACGTATGCCGTAAATCTGAGTTCTTTGTGTAGTGAAATGATGTTAGCTAGTTTACTGTAGGCTATAAGAAATAATATGACAGAGATGGGTGAGCCCTGAGGTATGCCGTTATCTAATGGGAGTGTGGTGGATGTGTGTTTTCCAACTCTGACTGTAATTTTTCTGTTTAGCAAAAAGTTTTTTATATAGTTTACAAAATTTAGGCCGCACTTTCATTCAATTAGTTGTTCTAATATTGTGTGAACACCCACTCCATGAAATGATCTTGAAAAGTCAAGAGATATGAGTGAGGTGTGTTTTTTTTTAGCTGCTAGCGACTTAATTATTAGAAAGTCTGCATAGAGCAGACTGTCATAAGTCGATATTCCCTTTTTAAAACCCATTTGGTTAGGATGAATTAATTTGTTTTCTGTTACAAACCAACAGATTCTTCTGGCAATAATTTTGTCAAGGGTTTTTGATAGGCAACAGTTTAGGGATACTGGTGTGTATGAGGATGTTTCAGATGATGGTTTTTTGGGTTTAAGAATTTAAATAATCAGGCTGGTTTTTTATGATTGTGGGATGTAATTATTAAGATTGAAGAGGTTTAATATTCTGTTTTTTGTTGCTGATGAACTATTTCTTATGATCGGGTATGATATTCTATTATGGCCAGGTGTGGTGCCTTTGAGGGATTGAAGAGTAGTTTCGAGCTCTACCTTAGTTATATTATTTTCTATTGTTAGGGCTGAGGAGTGTGTGATATGGTTGGAGGGTGTTGGTTGGTTTTTTGGCTGTGAATTCTTGGGAGAAGTTGGTATCGTTTGACCAATATTGCGTGAGTGTGTTGGCTATTTAATTGTGCCTTGTTGTAGTTTGATTATTTGGATCTGTTATGCAGTGTATTTGATTTGAGGAGTATAAGCCACAGAAGCGTCTCATATTAGTCCAGATATTAGATGAGGGTGTGATTGTATGGTGGATATAAATTCGGTGGTAGATTCTTTTTTTCTGTTAGTGTGTTGTGCCAATTGCTCTCCTTGGACTTAAAGAATGGTCTGCTAAAGTTATTAGGGGTGACTGGTGAGAACAGGGAAATAAAGTTTGGGAAATGGTCACTTCTGCAAAGGTCGTCGGATATTTGCCATATATATATGGATAAAGTTAAGTCAATGTTTGTAAAAGTATTGTGTGTGGTGAAGTGCGTAGGAGATCTGTCGTTGAGGATTGTGAGATTTGACTGGTCGATGAATTTGGCGATAATTCTGCCTCTACTGTTGTGGGGATCACCAGTTGGGATGCCAACCGTTGAGATCTCCGGCAAAAATTATGTGGGGGTGGTAAGATTGTATAACGTTTGTGAGGTTGGATTTTCTTATTAATGTTGATTTGGGAATGCTGTATAGTTTTGTGGATAAGCAGGGCTACTCGACCAAATCTGTTTATTGCTGAGTTAGTTTTAAGTATAAATTTTGTAGGTATTGGTATGTTGTGAGTGTTTTGAATGTGGGTGTCTTGGAGGGAGATTATGTGGGGTGAATATTTTTTGATTAGAATTAGGAGTTCACTGTAGTTATTTGAATATCCTTTTAAATTCCATTGAATTATTTTAATAGTCATTTAATTAGGGTTTGTTTTTTTTATTAAATAGAGTGTAGAAAATTGATTTTCTTTTTCTCTGTATATTAACATCAGTGGCTTTGGGAGCCCCAATCTGGTCGTCTCATAAGTGACGATTTTGTCAGGTTGGAGCTCTATGTATTATAGCCTGTTTCCACGACATCATATTTTCACATTTTTCGTCATTTTTTGGATGTTGGAAATATGATACATATTTCCTGTAGAAAATCCCATAAGAAAAAAAATGACGAATTCGTCATATATTAAATATGATGCCATTCGCCCCGGCATTTTTTAGTATTTTCCTATCGAAC
Organism: Hirtodrosophila histrioides; assembly: GCA_037075165.1. Lineage (NCBI taxonomy): Eukaryota > Metazoa > Arthropoda > Insecta > Diptera > Drosophilidae > Hirtodrosophila > Hirtodrosophila histrioides. The sequence continues at coordinate 273,301 of JBAMCL010000228.1, forward strand.
ACACGATGTTTATCGATTAACTGGGGAAAAGGTAAACAATGACGAATTGTGCGCCAAAATTAATTTTTGAAATAAAATGTAAATTGCTTATATCTTAATATTTTTGTATTTAGTAAGGATGAGGTTAAAAGGGAAGGTTTATCCGGAGGTGCACCTTCGAAATAGCAAGATTTTGACAAGGTACACCGCCCTTTGGGAGCAGTGAAATTTGTGCACTTCACAGGTGCGCACTCGCAATTTCATTGCAAATTTCAGCCATCTCCGCATCACAGTCATCCACCAATGGATCCAAATTGTACAAACTTATTGCAACTATCTGCCTATTGATATGCAAGTTTGCTTCTACTACTGTTCTCCCATTATTTGCCATATTTTTCACTTTTCGTAAATAATTGCATCAAAATAAGCCGACCAGCTGATTTATTTCGGGCGAATGGCTAATTCGTATACCGTTTCACATTTGACCGTGGAAACACCATCATCCACATTTTTTATATGTTACATATTTGGCTGTCGTGGAAACAGGCTATTAGAGAGTGTTGGTGACGTCCTCTGTCTCTGCAGCCCTTGCGCGGGCATGATGTCTTGTGAAGAACTGTCATGTCATCACAAGGGACGCAGAGGCAGAGGGCGTCACCGTGTGTTAGGATTTAGTGCTTAATTAGTGTTTAGTTTTTGTTCGTTTGGATGTTGAGATGGTTACTTTATCTATAGAGAATATTTTTAACTTTAATGTTGCGGCTAGGGTGAGCTTTTTCACTAGCACCTCTGACTCAAATAGTCAGCAATTAATCCAATTGTCAAATTATTTCGCGGCTAGAGTGAACCCTTTCACTAGCACTTCTGACTCAAATAGTCAGCAATTAAATCCAATTGTTTGAACCACCAAATGCAAAACAAAACGCACGAACACTGCTTCTGTTTAAAGCAAATACAATTTGGGGTTTATTGGCAAATGTTTAATAATGTTTGTTGCACAAAAGATTGTTTTATGTAAGTCAAACGACAGGCCAACGTGCTTGCCGCTTGTTACAATTTTGATTCCGAGACGAACAGTTCGATATGATAGATAATTTCACACTGAGAGCCGAATTCAAGATCGGCTGCAGCTGAACCAAAAGGGTCCAGCGTGGGCGACAAAACAGTAAGCTACAAATGAACGCAATGAGTGCGTTTGTTCGAAACTACATTTTGTTTGTGCTGCCAACGTCTAGGTTGCGCTGCCTGGTGAGGCGCTGAACCGAACATACTCCCCCCGTTGGAGGACCCGAGTCTTCAACGTCCCTCTTTGGCAGCGAACACAGCTTTGCAATAGCTCTAGTTGTGATTCCAGTGGCAGTCTTCAGTTCCGTGACTCGCGCTCCGACGATCAGCTTGGTCACTCTTGCCAGGGGTCAACTGAGAGGGGGAAGATTCTCGTTCTTCACGAGAACAACGTCGCCGACACCAAGTCCAGGGTGATCAGATCTCCACTTAGACCTCTCCTGCAGGAGAGTCAGGTACTCTTCTCGCCACCGTGACCAGAACGTTTGCTGAAGATAAGACACGCGCTGCCAACGATCGAAGCGATTGAAGTTTAATCCAGTGATATCTGGAACAGCAAGCGACTTGGGCGGTGTTGTACCCAAAAAATGAGCTAGCGTCAAAACATCAAGATCATCTGGATGCTGTGTAACTGGAAGTAATGGGCGTGAATTAATGATTGCAGTGATATGACAAACAAGTGTACGCAAATCATCAAAACTATGGAGCGAACTAGCAGCGGATCGATAAAAATGGTACTTTGCCGTTTTTACTGCGGCCTCCCAAAGCCCGCCAAAGTGCGGGGAGCGAGGTGGGATGAATCGCCAGTCAATTGAATCTGCCACACAAAAATCTTGTACTGCCTTTCGATGCTTGTCGCTCATAAATAATTGCTTAAGCTGCTGCAGTTCATTCTTGGCGCCTACGAAGTTGGTTGCATTGTCCGATCAGATTTCCTTCGGGCGACACCTGGTGCAAATAAAACGCTGAAGAGCGCTAAGGAACGCTGATGTCGACAAATCCTGGACCAATTCTAAGTGCACGGCCTTAGTCGCAAAGCAAATGAATACGGAGATATAGCATTTGATTGGTGGCCTGGTGCGAACTTCGCTTTTATATAAAATGGACCACAAAAATCTACTCCGGTGATCATGAAAGTGTATGCCGAGTCATCCACTCTCTCCTTTGGCAAGTCCGCCATGATGTGTTGAAGCAATCGAGGTCTTGCTCTGAAACATCTGATACATTTGTTGACGACGCTCAAAAGAGTTCTCCGACCACCAATAGGCCAATACTGATGCCGAATAATTGCCAACAACGCTCGTGGTCCAGCGTGCAAATTTCGCTCATGGAAGTATATAATCATCGCCTTAGTGACAGGATGACCCTTAGGAAGTATAATAGGATTGCGAGCGCAAAAGTCAAGTGATGAATTCCTCAGCCTACCACCAATGCGCAAAATACTAAATTTATCAACAAGGGGATCATGTGATGAAATAGAGCTAGACGAAGACGCACGCCCGTTATCCTTGATATGCTTGTAGTCCGACCACAAATGCGCTTGCTGAATTGAACGAATAAGCATCCGGTTGCCTCCAGCTATGTCAGCTACTGTTAATCCAACAGACTTAATTCCCTTATGAAACTTGCACATGAATCCAAACATGCATTGCAATTTATTTATTCTTTATTTAT